>JAQIXX010000025.1:0-139004 GCA_034700605.1 Willowsia nigromaculata
AATAACATGCATTTAAATGGAGCCATAGAAAACACGCCAAGGTACACCCTTTATACATGTAGGTATGCAATATGCATACACTCATTACAACTAACTACCCACTAAAATCCGGCAAAACCCACAAAGCCCGTGGTACGGGTTTCTATCACCATACCCGCGGGTTTTGACCATGCCTGATCGTGGTCCACCAATTGACAGTTTCGTCACTAAAATTAAACTTATTTCAATCAATCCTTATAAAATGGCGATACATATGTATATTACTTTCTCTTTTCCCTGAGATTTTCTTCTGTTAAAATTTTCTATTCTTTGAGAAGAATTACATCGTCTAACTATAACCAATAATATCTAATTACGAAGCTTGGACTTGACATTTGCTTTTGTAACTTAGGATGACATTTGTTGCTTCTTTCCAATTCCTACATGTTCAGTCAAACAATTGTTTTCCAACTTTAACTCAAACAGACAGGCGTATTGAATTTAAAAATTCACCTTACGAAAGTAACCATGTAATGTATAGGTAATTAGGGAAGGAAAAAATATATACGTTTACCTTCCTGATCACGGTAAGATATTTTCAGCACCACTATTACTCATGAATTTACATGAAGTTTTCACTCACTCTAATAAAAAATCTCATCGTCTCACATTTGCAACTTTTTAATACGAGGTCCAATCGTAAAAAGACTCTTTATTTATACGCTTCCTTTTGGATCTTAAATTGTAATAATTTGATATTAATTTTTCAGTTTTTATGAGAGTTCAAGACAACGTTTACTGGCAATTATGGTATCGTAATTCATTTTCAACGATTAACTCCTATACACGATTGATACATAAAAATTTTATGTTGTCAGTAAATACACATATGACACAAGTTCGTAATCTTCTTCGGTTAAACTAAGAAGCACCGAGGTTTAAAACAGCAAAGTCTCTACAGTATGCAAACATTTTCGTGTCAAGAGAACAACTGAATCGGCTTAGTTGCAAAAATAAAAATAAATCAGGTAAACTGATAAAAAAGTGCCAGTGTGAGTAATTGATCAAAATTTGACGGAATAAAATTGTTCCTATTTGAACACATTAGACGCCGATATTTGAGAATTTTTGAACATATTTGTCCCTATCCGCCAGAGGACATATCCTATATAAAAAATAAATATACGAAAATGTTCTATTCATCAGTAGCTTTCGAATGAATACACACATGTTCTATGTTCATTCAGCAAAACTTGGTCGTTATAACGGTTTTTAACGGTTGCCGTTAATCGTTAATGTCCATTTTCAAACTCATCTAAGCTTAGATGATCAATGTTCGATTGCAAAAATCAGAATAAAAAAATCTACACTCGTTTAGTCAGTAGAATCAAAAATTGTAAAACACCGTTATAACGGCCAATCCGTTACAAATATTGAAAACTCCTTATGTGAAAATAATCAGTATTAAAAATGCGTTCGAATAAGCCACCACATGCCATATGCTTACATTTAAAAAATTGACCGTTATAACGGTTTCTAACGGTTTCCGGTGGCCGTTAGTGCCCATCTTGGAACTTATCCAAGCTTAGGTCATCAGTAATCCATTGCAAAAATCAGAATTAAAAAATTGGCTTCCGTTCGAGAGTTATCGTGGTGACAGACAGACAGACGGACGGACAGACAGACATTTCTCCACCCCCACCATCATTCTCCTAAAGTACAAGTTTACACTGGCACTTAATAATGCAATGATGACTTCAAGAAAACATTCTATGCATGAAGAATGACCAGCCAATTATTTCAGAATCAGAACGAAAGTATATGTGTTATTATATTCCGGATAGGAAAGGTTTGCATTGGGGTAAGCCGAAATTTCTGAAATTTTGCATACATAATTAGGACATGCTAAAACATTGCTATGCAAAAAAAATTTTCTCAAAGTTCATTTTTGTCCGAGATATGGCCAAAAGTTTCGAAAATATTGAGTCCTGACTCACGGCCACAGTTTTTGAGGTAGAGGCATGAAATTTGGCATGGTGGTATTAAATTTAAAGCTTGACTTTGGGCTTTTCTTCGATTTTTGAAATTCTGATTTTTTTTCGAAATTTGGCGCGAAAATTGAAAATTTCAAAACCTAAGCATTAAACTTAAATTTTGACAACGCCATTGGAAAGTACGAAGTAATCTGATGAATGTCCATAGTGCAGTTTTTATCTTAGAAAAATATTGTAAAAACAGATTTTTAAAAATCGTTATAAATTCTGAGAAAAACAGGACTGAAGTTGTCTGCAAGATATCCGCAAAATTTGATTTAAAAATTTTGAAAATCTGATGAATGCCCATAGTGCAGTTTTTGTCTTGGATTAACATTGTGAAAATGGATTTTCAAAAAAGTCTGAAATTTCTGAGAAAAACGGGATTTTGTGTATCTGCAAGATATCTGCAAAGCCAAAATTTAATTTTTTGAAAATTTGATTAATGCCCAAAGTGCAGTTTTTAACGTAGAGTAACACTGTAAAATCAGATTTCCATAAAACTCACAATGTTCTCTTAAAACCGGGATTCATTATTTTTTCCACATTCAAGGGCTATATTTTCTTACCTAGACTTGCAAAATTAAAAAGTAAAACATCAAAGTATATGTTTTCAAATACGTACTTTCCAATGGCGTTGTCAAAATTTAAGTACAATGCTTAGATTTTGAAATATTCAATTTTCGCGCCAAATTTCGAAAAAAAATCAAAATTTCAAAAATCGAAGAAAAGCCCAATGTCAAGCTTTAAATTTAATACCTCCATGCCAAATTTCATTCCTCTACCTCAAAAACTGTGGCCGTGAGTCAGGACTCTATATTTTCGAAACTTTTGGCCATATCTCGGACAAAAATGAAATTTGAGAAAAAAAATTTTGCATAGCAATGTTTTAGCATGTCCTAATTATGTATGCAAAATTTCAGAAATTTCGGCGTACCCCATTGCAAACCTTTCCTATTCGGTATATAATAACACATACATGATTTTAAAAAACTTTCTCCATACATTTTGTGTATATTTGCATGCACATCCAATCGCAGGTTTCATTCTTATAAACAATCGCCTAAAATAATTCTCCGATCAATTCAGTAAGAATGAATGAATCTATAAAATTTCAGGGCTTTTTATTGCTTTTACTCATGCAAGCTATCAATCAAGTACATAAAATTCCTTTTCTATCAACAATTTCCATAATTCATTGAATTGGAAGAAAGATTAGCAAATACATTAGGAAACTAGGAAAGCTCTTTTAACCGTAAAACGAAATTGAAATTCATGCTCATGGCTTGGCTTGAGGAAAATTTTATGTTCATTTTGGAAATAACAAGAAGTAATTTGAGAATTCAAAGCTTGTTATGGATTTAAAAACAAAACTCGAAATAATTCATACAATTTGTATTTGTTTGGATGTACTTGTTTGACTCATAATTTGTGAAGCGATTGTTTGTGATGAATGTGCGTATATTTTTCTCTATCTTCGTGATTCCATTTCCCATTTGCTCCTTCATGTTCATCTCCCATCTCCGCTCGACTCCGCCGTATGCTGGTATGCTTTCAACCTCCAAGAAGTTACATACAATACTAAAAGCTAAGCTCAAATGCAATATGTAATGCAGATCAGAACCAAAACACTAGATCAGTCATATGGTAAACCTCATATTTTTCTCACAATTCCGACAATCACATTCCCATTGCGTACTGTGCATAGTAGTAAATGCATGATCTCTGAATTGGAAATAGTTGACAGGCTAAATCAGTCCAGAATGGTTGTAAAAAGTTAACATAATTCACAAAAACAGTTATTTCCTCAGTTCGCATTATTCAAAATGACCTTATTTCAGGTACTTGCTCTTTTCACCAACTAAACGAATGAACATTGCACAATTCAAAAATCACAGAGAGTATGAATTTGCTGATGATTTGTGAGAAAACTGATTGTATTCTGTTACTTTACAGTGTCGGCGTTTCCAGTTTTTTGACTTGGAAAAGATTGATGTGGATATAAGTGTTCAGGAAACATTGAAGGTAATTATACAAAAAAATTATCGCTGATATTTTGTTGGACACATTGACTTTTGATACACATAATACAGAACATCGTACAAAAGCTTTCTGAAGGGTGATTGAAATGATGTGCATAAGGGCGTATTCGTACTGTCTGACATGAAAAGTGATGACAGTCAAAACTGTTTCTGATCGTTGCCAGCGCACATGCGCCTTCAAACTTCACTTTAGAAAGCCGACGTAGGACATTAATAAATGTGCTGAAAATTTTCGTTAAAACGTTAATTGTTTGAGTATAGGGGGCGTCAGTTCGATGCGGTTCGAGTGGAAGAGGATGTATATATCTTGGCGATTCGGATGGCGCCATACATGCCATTACACGGCAGTTACAGGCGAAAACTGTTGCTGAAGCACATTTAAAAGGAATTGTACAGATTCATCAGTGTCGTCAGTCCGCATACTTATTCACACTTGGTGTAAGACAAGGGCTTATGAATATTTTATCTTTGCAATCATGAACGAATGAAGGGATTGGATCACTCAATATTTTTTAGAAATCTAACTTTTCGATTTTCCTATTATTTTTAAGGAGGATGAGCCTGCTGCATATTCATTAAAAGTGTGGGATGCAACAATGGTTGAGCAAGATCCCATGAGAAGTCGGATGAGCCTAAAAAGGTGTAATTTTGTGTTTGAATCTTGGTTTGCTACTACAACTTTTTATCACTGACTTATCGTCCCGGGGTCTTTTAGCATTTTAAGCACATAAGTCAATTCTAATTGTTTCTACCATTTTTTCAGTGTTATAAAATTAAGCCGGGTGAAACCACCAACGTGCTTTGCTGTTCACGAAAATTTGACGCTCCTTGCAGTTGGTTATGAGGATGGAGAAATTCAGTTGTATCGAGGGGAGCTTACCCGTGGTCGAAGCATAAAACCCAAAATACTTCAAAGAGAGGGTGAACACGGTTCAGTTACAGGATTAGCATTCAAAACAATGGAAAAGTCAATTATTCTCTTTTCCGTGTCAAAAAATGCTGTTACTCCTTTTGATGTTACCACAAAGGACAGGGATGTTAATGTAACTTTTTATAACACTATTAAACTAATTCAACATTATGGCTTTACTCTTACATAAACGAGACTTATCAATTCGTAATTGTTTTGCTACTTCAAGTTTCAAGGTGATAGAGTTGGTGGCGAACTTCATTGTAGCTGTTACGCAGAGGGATCGTCTGAGGACCATTTCATTGTTGGGAGAAACGATGTGAGTCTTTTAAGGGAATCTATAGTATGTTTCAAATCCATTCCATAACGGTCCTAAATTTGCATATTTTACAGGCTGTGTATTGCTACACACACGAGGGGCGTGGTCCTTGTTATGGATTTGACGGAGAAAAGCATTTGCTATATTACTTTAGGGGATATTTGCTTATCATTGCTCTAGCTTCAATTGAAAGGTAATTATGAGGATCAAGTTTGGTTCGAACAAACAATTCATTTGAAAGAGTTATCTTGAAATATAACTGATGTTGTTTTATTTCTTGTATGTGCAGCTATCATCTCACAATATTTGACTGTGCCAATAAATTTGTTGCATTCTCATCAACCATTTTAAGCACTGAACCGATAAAAGTTGCTGCCAGCGAGTGGGGCTGCTTATTCTTACTTACATCGGATGGTTCTTTTTGGCAACTTAAAGAAAGAGACCTGCAGTCAAAAATGAATGTATTTTACAAGAAAAATCATTACGATTTAGCTATCAAGGTAGGCATTCCTTTAGATTTCTTTTTCGATCCTGAGACACCAAATTTTGCTGAGAACGTTGATGGGTATAAGAAAAAATTTCTCTAATCGTATTGGTAATTGTCTTTAGGTGGCTAAATGCAATAACTTTGATCCAGAAGGTATGGCTGACATTTATCGACAGTATGGCGATCATTTATACAATAAAGGGGACCTTGACGGAGCGATACGGCAGTATTGCAAAACTGTTGGGAAGCTAGAATCTTCTTATGTGGTCCGAAAGGTAAGGTTCTTGGTATTTGTATGTCTGCACACAAGTACTTTTGTTATGGATCGCAATTTAAAACAATTGTTCTTTAGTACATGGATGCATCAAGAGTTTTGAATTTACTGGAATATTTGGAAGTTGTCCATAAAAGCGGTATTGCTACACAGGACATGACCACATTGCTCCTCAACTGTTTGACAAAACTGAAGCAAAACGAGAAGATTGAACATTATATGAAAGTAATATTAGATAATTTACTAATACATAGTACATTGTTCTGGAAGAAACTTTGTGTAGATGTTTGCTAACTTTTTCCTTTTTATTCATTTTTTTCGAAATGTAGGATCCATCATGCAATTTCCTCGATCCAGAAACTGCTATAAAAGTATTCAGGAAAGGAGGAATGTCCAAGCAAGCTTACCAACTTGCTAATAAACATGAATTATACGGATGTGCTCTACAGATTTTGTTGGAAGACGTTCGAGATCCTTGTAAAGAAGATTTATACAATATACTTGAAAAAATCGTTCAGTCTGATCGGGCAGAAGAAATTCTAAGAAGGTATGGCAGTTCTCTTGTGCAACTGGTCAGTCATGCGGATCCAAAATCTTCAGGTTAGACTTGAACACGGTGAATTATGTATGCTTTTTTGTATGTAAACTGTAATGTCATATCTCGATTTCTTCATATGTAATTTGTCAAATAGAAAGCTGGAAGAAAATTGTAGCCTTGTTAAGTCAATCCTCTGCCAAACGAGATTTGGTAGAACTGTTCATTTCCAAAAAGGATGTTTTAGTACCTTTGCTGGAGGACATTTGCCAGGTTTGTTGTGGTCAAGCTCATAAAAGAATCACAAATCTCTCTTTGAAAAACAAAATGCTGACAATTTTAATTGATTTTCAGGACTTTCAAAATTCTGATGGACCACTAATGAACCTCCTATTGGAAGCATATTTAGATTTTTGGTCAAAGAACAAGGACACGGATGTTGCGACTAAAGAGAAACTACATGTACTTTTGAGCAAAGCTCCAGACTGTCCATCGTGGGACTGGGCTAGAGCACTGTTTGCGTGCAAAATGGTACCCAAATAATAGAGACATTAACAAAAACTTCAATGTCAGTCCAATACAACCCACTGTCACTGTTCAATGTTTAATTACCTATTTGTTATTGTGTGTTTATGGTTTTAGTACAACTTCAGCTCAGGAGAAATCATAACATATGAAAAGCTGGGGCTTCATAACGATTTGTTGACCATTCGACATTCTGAAGCTCTGTCCAATCCTAGTCTTTGGCCCAAGTTTTTGGAAACTTGTCGCAAGTATGCAGAGAGCAAACCAGGCTTATGGAAAGACGCATTTTATCTTGTCACCACCCCACCTGAAGATCCGGAAAATACAGCATTCTATTGCCCGCAAGATATAATTGAAGAAATTTTGGAAAGACTACTGGAGAAAAATTTGCTAGAGCCTCTACCAATAATTGATCGTCTGTGTATAACACGATTAAAACTAGGCAGTGTTCGAAAATTTCTGTCAAAAGTTCTGGATAGGAAAGGAATTGAAGAATACGAGGAAGAAAACAAAAAATTACAGGGGGAAACTGAAGAAATTAGAGAACACATTGAAACATTACGCACAAAGTAAGAGAAAACATTAACGTTTGCATACATGTTACAGAAAAAACAAACATTAATGTTTATTTGATTATTAGGCCACTTGTTTTCCAAGGAACTAGATGTAATGCGTGCTCACAAAAGTTAGATTTCCCATCGGTGCACTTTCTCTGTCAACATTCGTTTCACCAGCAGTAATATCACATTGTATATATGTAGACTTTGTGCATCGCGCAACCGTATTTATTTAGCAGAATTTAACATGTGTTTGTTTTTACTTTTTCTAAAGATGCTTCGATAGCTTTGCAGCAAACGATAGAGATTGTCCAGTTTGTTGGCAAAAGAATCGAGAAATATTTGAAGCAGAAAGAACCCAGGTAAACAACGATTACATTGGGTTTGCATGATGTATTTTCGAGATGTAATTGATGTAAATTACTAGTTACTATATATATTAAAAATTCTTTCTGTTCATAATACCAGCAAAAACCATCCAAGGCGACATTGGATGCTGAGTTTGCAACAAAATTGAATACTTCCAAGTCAAATTCTTTCGCGGTTTTGGCTGATGCATTTAGTAGGGGATTATTCAAAGATGAAAATCACAAACCAAGGGAACTCTTGGGACCAAAGAGGAGTCTGGAGAAATTACGCATTCCAAGTGCTCAACCATTTGATACAAGAGGTGTGTATTGTTTCATGTTTAGAAAAACATTGTATTTTTGCCTTCACATAAGAAATTCTTCTCATTATACAGGTATATCAGAAGCAACCTCAGAAGCTCGTTTGCGTTTACACGAGGGCTCACTTGGATATTCAGAAAGGCCTATCAGTACACCCAGCGTCGCACCAATTGAATCATTATTAGAGACAATGAAAAAATCAACTGTTCCGGTTTCATCAGGATTCGAAGGAAGACGGTCTCCAGCCAGCCAAAATAAACCAGTTGGGCCAGCCACGAATTTGCCATTCCCACGTGTCCAATCATCCACCGCGACAATTTCGTCGTCTATCACTCAGCAAGATTCCCCGAAATTACCTGGTAGGAAACCACAACTGAGTATCTCCGCTGCTGCACAGCAATCTAGTAAAAAGCAGTCGTCGGAACCGAAAAACCCATTTGAAGAGGATGAGGATGCAAACAATCCATTTTTAGAGCCGGAACCTTCCTCTACGAAAAATCCGTTTGAGGAAGATGACTATGATGCTAGTCTGAATCCGTTTGCTGAATAGCTGATTCACGTGATAGAAAAAAATTGTTGATCGGCTAGCCTATTCTTTAGGCATGTATATACTAAATACATTACATTGCAGACGAAGAGAAAATTCAAGTGATAATTTTTAATATGTATTTTATATTATTCAGGATTAAATCAGCTTATCAACTATATCGCTGTATTGTGTTTTTTCATGACTCATTAAGTTCATTATAAATGGTAGTGCGAATGCGTCTGCTGTATGTATTTGATGTTGTTATCATAGCATTTTCAGTTAGTTATATCACCAGCGCTGGCATACATAAGTCCACGTAGTCAGAAATCTATTAGAAACAACCATTGCAGTTTCATTGCAAATCTTTGTGCCAAATACTGCGGAGCGTTTTTTCTCTCTCTACGAAGCATATTAACGGAGCTAAAAATATCTCTTGGATTCAAGCGCACTTTTACACTAATGATAAACTATGTACGGTTGGCACCCGTGACACAATATACACCCGGTATGTCGCCTGCATATGATGAACGCGATTCAAAGATGCTTAAAAAATACTGATTCGTAAAGCCTATACAATCAGTATCTGAAATAGAAAAACGTGTAGAATTACTCAAGTATTTTCAATACAAACGCGTTATATGCTCCCGTTAGTAAAATGTTGTTCCACGACATATGTATCTGACATCATATCTAGTAGCTGGGCCCATCCATAAAGACTTGCTAAACAACAAAAAATCTGGGTAAGAAATGAAGGAATAGGAATACCTAGAATGTAGGTTCCTTTAAAGACTATGAGAGAGCATCATCGTATGACATAATGATCGGATTTTTCTGATCCATGCATCTTTCTTTTTATTTTTTCTTCCCGTCTAGCCGTTTACTGCAAAATTATACTAGAGAAATCCAGCGCTGTTTGGTTCTTGGTGCGCGGTTTCACAACTTGTTAAATAATATATTAAACCAATAAGGACTCATATTATCTGAATGAATAAAACCTTTTTGTGAAGTTTAGGATTATATATTTATTATTTGTCAGTTTAAAGTATGAAGGCATGTAATTGTTAACTGTTTTGGCGTGGTTTGTAGTTAAAAAACAGCAAAGATTAACTTATTTGATTGTATCAGTCTGAATTGTATCGAAGTGAAAGATGCAGTGAGTAAGCGTGAAATCCTCTGTGTTTTGTGTGCAGCACACAAAGAGTAATGTGTCATATAAGTGTTCTGCATGCATGCTAATATTTTGGTTCTTCTAGTTGAGCGAAATCTCATTTCATTTCCAATGCAATCTACACCGAAACTTTGCAATGCTGATTTGACCTCGTAAAAGCATTCTTGGCTCCCGTACATTTCCTTTTCTTGAATCTAGCAACAGCGGTTTTGCAGTTATAACTGTTTTATTATTATTTCGGATTTATTAGCCTCAAATTGGCCAATCATAAAATCTGTAAAAATGCACACAACGTAGCTGTTTACGTATGGTTTTTTTAAAACTGTGATTGAAATACCGTTACGAGTAAATACAATTTTATCGATTGAGTGAAAGTTTAAAAAGTTCATCAAAATGGGGGAAAGAAAAATTTTGCCATCGGATCTGCATAATATACCAAATTTGCAGATTCCTCAGGTAAAGTTCACATAACCCCAGAGAGTCATACGAAATAATGCAAAATGCAATCCATAATCCATGTCACATTCAAATTTTAGGTTGACCTGGAAAGAGAATTCGACTTACTTCAGGAAGTCGGAGAAGGATGGTTTGCCAAAGTTTTTCTGGTGGAGCATCGTAAAACACGTAGTGAAATAGTACTGAAAGCCCTGCATAAGGACTACATTAATAGAAAGGACGTGGTCCGCGAATTTCATTATAGTTATAATTTAGCAATGTTAAATGCAGCAAAAGTGCTTGTTCGGACCTTTGATATTCTCTTTATATCTAATGACTGTTTTGTTTTCGCACAAGAGTACGCACCGTTTGGGGACATGACCTCTAACGTTTCTGATATTGGCATTGGGGAAA
This sequence comes from Willowsia nigromaculata, assembly GCA_034700605.1. Classification (NCBI taxonomy): domain Eukaryota; kingdom Metazoa; phylum Arthropoda; class Collembola; order Entomobryomorpha; family Entomobryidae; genus Willowsia; species Willowsia nigromaculata. Next base: position 10,876 of record JAQIXX010000025.1, read on the forward strand.
TTTACACGAAAAGGGTGGCGAAACAAATCGCCGCTGCTCTAGACTTCCTTCACGATCACCATTTAGTACATAGAGATGTGAAGTTGGACAATGTTCTTGTGTTCCGTAGCGATTTTTCAAAAGTTAAACTATCAGATTTTGGAGAGTGTCGAAAGAAGGGTTCTCCAGTTGTTCGATTTAATGAATGGGTTCCCTATTGTCCCCCGGAAATAGTGAATACACCTCAAGATACTGCATATTCTGTGGAATTCAATCAGGATACCTGGCAGCTGGGTGTGATGCTCTACTTATGTCTGACGGGTAAGTGCTAAACTGTCGTTCAACTAGGTATTTCCTGGAGTACTAGAAATAAAAAAAGATCCTGTCATGTCTTAGACCTCCAACTCACGTCAGCGTTAAAAAAATAAGATAAATGTATCGTTTGCGACAATGACATAATTGAATGAATTCGAAATTCGACTAGCATGTCAATTACGTATGACAAATTGGCTATGGGGAACATAAAATCAGCTATATGGCCTGTACTGTTCAATGATCAAGAAGTGTGAGAAAAAGAGAAACAGAAAACGGTTCATGAAGGACAACGCTTTGTAAACGAAGTAACAACATATAAACATACAAATAAGCAAGAGTTTTTTGTGTCAACTATACTTCAGTTTAGCCCAGTTGGAGTTACAACGCTTGAAACTAAACGTATATTGTAGATACATTCAACAAAGTGAAACTGATGTTAACACAAGGCGTTTTCCCATGCGATCTATTGTAAACTCAAAATGAAAAAAGTATGTTTCTAGAAGTAGCTATAATCTTCGGAAAGTCAGTCGTATATGTACAAAACAACAACGATAAATTCACATACCTACACACATGCTATCTAAGCCAAATATTTTTTTATCCGATCAGTATTTCGAAGAGACAAAGACAACAATAGGTGCATCAAGATCTCTAATAATCATCTTCATATACATACTGGAGCCACGATATAATGTAAATGTAGAAAAAACATGTTTTATCCTGTTTGATGAAAAACACTACAACGCAACATGTGGAAAATTTCTCTACATTGGCATTTTTGAACATTTTCCACCAAACTCAATTGTCATTAAATTTGTCTTCCTCATATACATTTCTTCATTCTTGTATGCACATCCCATACTCAAAGCCTGTATTTTTGCAAATTAATCTGTATCCTAACATGCCTACCTCTTTTCGATTTGGAAGAGATTCAGAAATAGAATTTACAGATGACGACATCCCCAATGCGTGTTTTCAACTCGACAACATGCATACTATTGTGTCGCCAAAATACAGTGCAGTGAAGCATTTTTGTGGCACTCAAAGTAATTATTTATTTGTACATCCGCCTTTGCATTTCCCCACATCTATCATTATCTGTCAAATTGAATCTAGCATATCCAATGTCGTAAAGAAATAAATACGTACATGTTTCAAGAATAGACAGTGTTACATACTGAGTATGGCGAGTGGACAGCCAGCGATCAAAATATCTAAAATAGCTTAAGTTTCCAAGAAATAAACTTCATAATATTTTCCATAAAATTGAAACAAGCTTGGCTATATGAAACTGATGAAACGTAAAACTTTTAACTTTTTGTAGCTTATTTGTTTTGTTTAAAGTTTATTGCACATTTTCTATCAAACGCATGTCCCTAATGAAAGACTTAAAATGAGGAATCCATTTCAAATCCATGTGTTCTGCTTTTACAGTCAAGACTCCTGACTCAAGAGACTAAGCCTAAAACATTAAGTTCAGTTTTAGTTCTAACAACTTTACATAGCGACTTTGTCCTTGAACTTTCAAAAAATTTATTGTTCAATACATCACGTTTACATTTAAATTCAGATAAAAGACACCTCTGATTTTTTCAACATTACTTGTCGACAGGTTTATGGCGTGAAAATAAAAGGATCCACCTTTTAGTACAGACATAACCACACAGTGGCGGCTTAAACAATAATATGCTGCTATATAATGCTGGCTGTTTCGCTATTTTCTCCATTGGGATATTTTTTTAATCACTATTTATTCGTGAAAATGTATAATATTCCATACAACTGCTGACGAATTGATAACTTTTCCTCTGATGCAACTATATTTTTCCTTTCTAAAAGCCTGTACTTTTCCAATTTCAACTATCTCTTTATCAAAGAGGAATAAACTTACTTATTATGTCCCATTCAAAAACGCGAGTCTACCTAATTATTAAACTTGTAAGTAACGCCACTATAAATTGACTGCTTTGTTCCCTCCATCTTTATCGTCGCCCCTATCATGAGTAATACACTTATAAAGTGTGCTTCAGCTTCAGACCTTCATATACAAATACCATTTCGAGGTGACCGTATACAATGACAGTTAAGAAGAGTTAAGGACATCAAAATCGAGGAGGTTAACTCTATTCTCTGCTCCAAAGGTCATTTTGACTGGTTCAAGTCAAAAAAATTATTTAAAAATTTTATGAGTCTAACATGCAGACAGATAATGCATATAGCACTTCAAGTTGTTATCACGCGTTCATACCTACACGAGTCATGCTCGCGACTCGCGAGGGAGGTGATTTGATGAACGAATTGTTTACTTTGCAAAACTTTTATTATTACTCTTTGCACATATTTATTTACATTTTGCAGGTAATATTCCGTGGCAGAAGGCAGACGTTCGTGCTGATCCCCGATACCAAGCTTTCGATATGTGGCAGCGTAGCCGCGTCGTAAAAACTCCAAAAGGTTTCAAAATATTTTCAAATAAAGCTCGGCGGCTGTTCCGGAAAATGTTCGAGCTAAATCCCTCCAAAAGAGTGATAGCTTTGAGTGATGAGATGCAGAAATACGCTGAAGACAAATGGCTGACAAAAGTCCCTGAGAAACCAATCGATGAGGATGAGCTGTCTACTAACATGTCAATGCTCAGTTTCCATTCCTCTATGACCGACAAGAACAGACTGCTTTTTACCTTGACACGATACGGTGTGGAAACCACAGTGGACAGAGACCTGAAGAAAGATCGAATCAAAGAGTGGATCGCAAGTAGTACGATTGAAGAAGAGGAACCAGAAGAGGAGGAAGAATGGGACGTTGGGAGCGATCAAGCTGCATCTTCACATAATTCAAACAACTCGGCAAAATCTGCTTCACGGTAATGATTTTTGGAGTGGTGAGCCTCCCATTCTCCGGATGTCTCAACTGGCTTGAAAATTAATGAGCAGTAAAAATATGATTTCAGACCTAAAGAGGAAATTCGTTTAATATGAACCAATATCTTGTTTAAACACACTACTTTGTAGTTGTATACTCTTTCTTGTCATATAAATTCGAATGCAATTTTTGTCATGCTCATTACTTTATGGTAAAGCAAAATGTGAGCTTGAAGCAGTGCATGACTAAATATATCGTATTTTTGATACTACAATATAATTTAGGTATGTAGGTAAGAGTGCACTGACAGTTTTATCAAATTCCCACACTTGTACATAATTCTATGTTTACTCAGAAAATTCAAATAGAACGGTGACTGTAAGGGTGATGACTCAGTAAGATAGAAATTCTATCATAGAATGTTATTAAGATGGCCACGGAAGATGTGTGTGGGCGAACTCTGACTTATTATGTGCAATATGTTTGAAATAGTAGAATATTATTACGTAATGAATAATTCCTCTATAAAATAATCCTATTGACAATACAATTTCCTATTGATTTTACATGGTTCTTGACTACTTATTACATACATAAACTACGCATATTAGACTTCTTTCCTTTAAAACTACAGTAAATGTGCTAAAAATTAAACCTTGTGTAACGAGAAATAGGTTACAGCTAAGAAAGCAAAAATATTTGTCACATAAATGTTTGTATCACTTTTTCTTGGGGTCATAATCCCGTCGTATCCCACTCATGTGAATTTCATGTAGAACGAAACTGCGCACCTATACATTACCAGCCCATACCATTAGGGTAGAAAATGGGAAATCCTAAGATTCAGTAGGTTTTAAATTCAAAACATCAGCAATGCATATGAAGGACAATGGTTCTCCTTCATAAATTTCTTGGGCTTACAAATTTCCTGGCATAGTGCCTCTGAAATACGTTCATTACACTTGGTTTTTATCGTTGTACACAATTTCCTGTATTATCTACCTCACGACGAGTTTTAATTAAACAATGCTCATCGATTGTACATTTGAAAACGCTTTTCAAATATTGAGGATGTCTTTATGAAAATTGGTATATTTATTTGATGGTATTGTTGGTGGTGTATTTTTAAAATCGCACAAGCTGTAGAGATATTTTGTTAGAATTCTTAGAATGTTCATTTAAGGAGGGTATCGTTACTGTGAGTATAACATTTTATGTAAATCAATTACACGTATTCAACGCAAGATACTGTTTTGAAATTTGTATTCCACACCAACACATCTGTTACATCTGCTAGGCGCCTAAATGTATGTTCCATGTATAAGATACATATTTGGATATGCTAGGTTATTTTTTGAAAATGACATGTTGCTCACCTTTCACCTACATTCGAGTCTGACTGTTTTATCTCACAACCTATTATGATTTTGGATTGTTAATAGAGGAAACTTAAAAATTTGTACACAATTATTTGTAATCCTTCGTTACGGGTACCTCGTCAAAATTTTGTCCTATCACCGATCTTTATTCATAGTTTTAGTTGGTACGTTGAGTTATTCTATGTTAGTTGGTAATACGTGCACGCGATGCATGCACATGAGAATTTCATACAAAAATCTACCATGCATAATTTGTGACGCTAAAAAGAACTTCGGAGCTGTTGCACTGCACTGTATAAATATTAAATATGAATGAAATTGAGTTTCCTGTAAGATGATGCTGTTTGTTTCATTTTATGGAATACATGCTCACGCCAAAACAGATTGATATTGAACACCTGTCATGCATACCTTTATTTATCAATGAAAACTCATATACTCTGATATCAATCAAGTAAATTTTCAGGTTGATATAAACAGTATAATAATAATCGATTAAAATTACAGCTTGTACATTATTTTTTACATTGCAAATTTGTGCGTGTAGGATAAAGGTAGGATTTTCAGATAAGTGATCTCATCCGTGCAACACTCCATGTCCGTGGTGGTAATATCCAAAACCTCCATAGCCATGATGACGAATGGAATGAAGATAAGCAGCGGGGTAGTATAGAAACGGATAGTGGTATTTCACAGCTAGATGAAAAATAATATTGTATTACAATGTTTAAGCATATTAGAGAAACCAGCATTGGGTAAAAACCATACCTAGTGCCGGAGCGACTATTGGAAGGTAATAACCCAGACCAAAAGAGTCTGATGTTTTCAAATCGCCTTTCGCAGTGCTGGCGAGGGCTGTCTGCGGATCAGGGATAATTGACTTTGTGACTGTTGTTCCAGATACCAACTGATCGCTTTCTCTAGCAGCGTCATTTTCAGATTGGCTGAGTGGGATTCCTCTCGCCACCAGAACGAAACTCAAGAGTGTAACAAGCTGAAAATCAAGATGACATTATTATTAGCACTTTAACATTTAAAAACTTCCAAATGTCAATTCATTAACTTCAGCACACTCACTTTTAAATAAGCCATTGTTGCAAAAGAATTGTGGACAACCTAAGACTGTGGACAATTGAAAGATCTTCAAACAACTATCAAACGTTCGTAATCTGAACTTTGCTTTTATATAGCAATCAACAAATTATCGGGGGCGAATGAATATGATAGAAAGAGCGAGAAAATGAAATAATTTTTTCAAGGTTGAAACCTGCAATTAAGTCAGGAAAGGGCCCCAACTGATATCCCACTGCAATTCATAAGTAAAACACATTATAAACATTTAGCATTTTATATGAACTCATAGGTTTAAGTGCATTTATTGGCGACAGTGCGATTAGACACTTGTTTGCTTGTGGAAGGAACTAGCTTAAGTTTACGTAATTTTGCAAACTCACATGACGCCAATACTACTATAGAGTATGGCTGTGTGTGATCTCATTTTTGTTGCTATATGGGATTGGAGAGCACAACCGTACCCTTTCACATTACAATGTCTACATTATAACGTATAAAATTTATGCACTGTCAAGACATGACCTCATGACCTATGTTCATTCCCTCGAAAATTTTACAAACAAAATGAGTTTTCAAAAGACTAATAATAAAAGCTCTGACGAATTGAAACAAATGAAAGGCTATTGTGGATGATTCTAGCAAATTACCAAAGTATACATAAGAACCTTTAACTAGTCATCCATGCTTGTGAAGAGCTTAGACATGCAAATTAAATGATAAGCTTATATACAATGCTGGTTACAGTTACGCATTATACTGTAACAGCTTATTCACATGACGAGAACAATTTTTCTAGCTTAAACCATCAATTATAGTAATCAACTACAGAATTTTACCTTTGACATTCACGAATCCATTTTTGTCTTGTTTGGTAATAAAACTAAAAATGGTAATTGTTTTTACACAAAAAGCTGTGAGAAAATTCATGTAATAAAACTTAACAAAATGACAATGACATCTCTGTTTTGCTCACATTCTAGTTGTTGTTTGTTTAAACGTAAGAATGAAACGGATGATGATCGGATATTTTTCCGTGGGAATATATAACTAGTATAGCGTCGTCTGTAAGATAATGAACTATGTATGTACATCTCGAGTAGATATTTGTCATATTTTTATCGTAACGACATACTTTTACCAAACTTAACATGCATATTATATAAGTTATACATATGTATGATTAATATACTATTATACCTTTAGATTTAGAAGCTGATGTCAAAACATAATTGATAATCAAAGATATATTTCTGGTCTTAACAACTTAATTATATGCGATTAATTGCTTCACTTCATCCCAGCTATAAGGACATGCAAGAAACACCATATTCAAGAAAATTTCTCGATGTCTGTGTAATGGAATTATAATGTGATAGTTCGATTAATTCGGGCACAGTAATTAAAAGTTCTAAAATTAAAAATCATGATATGTTCGGTTTTAATTCTACTTTTATTTTCTACTTTTGTCGATAAATGTATGAAATTTACACGGATCAAACCAAATTGTCAGATGTATATTAAAATGAGATATACATTTAAAGCTCATCTCTTTGATTTTCTGATGTGACTTGATATTCGCGGAGTGAAAATGAATTCCAAAAGTCTACCCGTTTCAGCAGTTCTTGGGAGATTTCTTCCATCTTAGGCGAGTCTGTGATATGATAGTAGACAATTTTTCCATCAGAAGGAAGAGGCTCCCATGCATCGGAGGCTTGGTCTTTGTCGAAATGTGGAATTTTTCTGTTGGAAATCAGTTAGGAGCAAAAAATATATAAAAACAAATAGTCGAATTTGTGAAATGCACAATAGTGCCATTCTAAACCAAATAATTGGCAGCATTACCCAGTGGATACAAATTCAGTAATCATTTTAATATATTTTTGTTGAAATGGTCTTTCTCGAGCTTCCGTCTCAATACGGGGGAACAGGAAAGTTGTGAGCAGGTACTGAATGTCGTCCATGTGGTTGGCTACAAATCCATCTCTAGGATGACCTCGCAATGTCACTATACTATGAGATCCTTCGTATCCAAAATTAAAGAGGTATACTGGGTGAGTATCTCTTCTGTCGAGTTTTGCGTGCAGTCGTGCTGCTTCAATAATTCCATGAATGAACGTTTTATCAGAGTATGCCTGCAATGCAATAAATGCATTCTAATTTTCCCTTACAAAAAGGTTGGGCATATGTTTATGAGACTGGTAATTTATAAATTAAATTTTGCATTACGTTACTAAGATTTTTTGGATTTTCGGCTCTGATTGGTTTATTGTCAAAGTAGAATTCTCGAACTCGTTTGGAAATTTGAGCTTTTAGGTTTGCTGGCTCATTCACATATTCGAGGGTAATGGGAAACACCTCTTCCCACTTTGAATTCAGTCTATCCAATAATAAGGGATTTGAAACAACCCCCAATGTGTGTTCATATCCTTCATCAGTATCGAATCTACACTCGTAAATATGTTTTATCATAAGGGCGTTTGCATTTGTGATAAAGAGGTATTTGATTATGTACATATGTATAACGATTACCCAACAATCCAAGGAACTTCGTTAACAACCCCTTTATTGATCAAGTTGATGGGAGTGTCGGTTAAAAATCGTTTACTCTCTTCAGGATTCCCATTTTCGATTGACGGACCAAATGCAGCGATGGGGTCGCTGTAAAAATCCTACGAGTGAAATCAATGGAGCTGATCAAAATTCACGCTTCAACTTTGCATTACACTTACACATGCTGTGCAATAGTCGATTGCATCAAAAGTATACCAAAAACAAGCTGTGTGAGAATGCTATATCATGTGCATCTTTTGTGCGCAAACATTCCACAAGTTCCTTAGAAGTCTTCGTTGGACAGTTATGAAATTCTCCGAGTTTCTGCCCATTAGGGATTGGATCTGGCTGAAACGCCCATGGATTTAGAGCCGAGCCACTAGCTGACAAAGCAGTATGGAATAGTCCTATTTTTGTTCAAAAAAGTTATAAAAAGCAAAATTTAAAAAAATTCCTTATTCTACCGCTACATAAAATAATATTTAAAATGTTTAACCATTGCATATACCTTTTGACATGGGGGATATGATGTGGTAGTGGACACTTGCTGAGAAGTAAAGTAATTGATATTGATTAGGTAGTTGGACTTTTAAAATGTTGTTTTACCGACTAAACCGTCGTCATATTGCCCTATTTTATTTCATAAATATGATCATGTTCACTTGAAAAAACCTAACCTGAGCCAGCACTAGTGCCAAATATCATAACGCGATCCTTGTCACCACCAAAATTGGCAATGTTATCTTTTACAAAAGACAATGCCTGGACTTGGTCTTTCATGCCTAAAAATAGATTTAGATTTAAAATTTGGAGCTTTCACGAGATACATGATAATCGTTTGGTACATCATGCTATAATCAATCAAGATCATGATTTCACCACTCATACTGAAAGGAATTTTAAGAACTTACCCATATTTCCAAAACTCATTTCATCCCCAGTATTCAGAAAGCCTCTTGAAAGTCATAAAATGCATTATAAAAGTACAGTTACAAGGGTTTTTAATCGTGGAAGAGCACTTCTAATACGCCAAGCTAGTTGGGAATTGTCATAACTTACAAGCTTCCTAAGCGATAGTGAAACACAACAAGAAGAACATTTTTGTGCTCCATCAGGTAATCACCCCTAAACTGGGCTCCCCTACCAAACATAAACCCTCCAGAATGTATGTACACCATAACTGGGAGTTTTGATTGGCCTTGTTTTTCATCATCACTAGATGGCAATGAAGGGGTAAAGATGCTGAGATAGAGACAGTCTTCACTTCCTTCAGTCGAATTCCAGAAGACATTGTATTGTATGCAATAAGGTGGAAATTTCACAGCTTCGAATACATCATTCCAATGATCAGGCTCCTCTGGAACCTGCCATAAAATTATGCATCTTGTTTTTCATTAAGAAATTAGCCAACTAACCACTTAAATCAAACTGACCTTAAAACGCAGAGATCCTAATGGCGGTTTGGCAAATGGAATTCCTCGGAACTCAAAGTGTGAACCAACTCTGACCCCTTGAACCTACAAGGTAATATGTGATTTAAACTACAATTAAAGAGACAATAATGAAATTTAACCGCTAAAAGTTAAGGTGACGACTTATTTTTTTATTCTTATTTACTTTTCCGTATTTAGTTTGAACAATAGGACTAGCAGTTTCAGCATCGTTTACATCTTCACCTAATGCAACAAGTACAACGCATGATGTTAGAAACAAACAATATAATGCAGTGTGCATTGTTAAAAATTGAGTAAACATGTGCAGCACAGGGAAGATGCAATCAAACTGGTCAACTTTCTACATTGTAATCAACTTTGGGGCTTGCAAAAAATCATGAAATAATGTCATTGTGGGTATTGAATTTACTTACGCGTGCAAATTCGTTTTCATATGCGCATATGTATTTCATACATAGTTTGGTACGCTTTTAGTACTAATAATGAATTTTGTTGTTGTTGCAGAAGCCATGCTCATTCTGTTATCTTACTTTACTGTCAACTGGTTGGTAACCTCATTTTTATTCAATATGGTCAAATAAGAAAATGCTTGTAGATTTAGTCCAGTAAAGAATATGTATTTTATACTAGTTATCTCGAGGTCAGCATTACTGGTTATCTATATACTCGTAAGGTAAGACCTTATCAGGTCATTCATCGTGCGCATCACGTAGGTAGTACAGCTATCTACGTGAATCGCCAATCAACATAATATATTTACGTGGTGATGATTGATGATAAATAGGAATAGACAGGCAAGAAAACGAGATTCATGTAAAGTTGTAAGGTGCATCTTTTAATCATTTCTCCTAAAAATATTAGAAGAAGCAGAGAATAATGTTTCTTAATAAAAATACCACGTGGTATTACATCTAGCTTTTAATCAAGTTAACACTGCCTGCTTATGTTTAGCCCACGTTTATATACTCCTGTCAAGCAATTACTACTATGCTATCTCAAACGTAAGCTAGAAAACTTGCTTCTTCAATACTCACTTGTGGATGACCATGAGCGACGACGGGTTTAAGACAGGAGTAAATACATCGTATTCGAGTGGACATTCAATTTTGGATATAATACCCAGTCATCCTGTCATTTTTTAAACGTAATATGAGCTTTATCTGAGTCTAAGCTTCTTGCTACTGTCGTTTGTGCACAAATGTTTTAAATCTCCATCTGTGATTGCTTAACTTGAATTGATTTCTTGAAACATTTATTTTAAAATGGCGGATCACAGTGACATCATAACGGGGAATTGGAACGGGTACAGCTTCAAGTTGGTCGAAAAGTCAGATTATCCAGCAGTTCTGTCACTTTTAAGAGAAAGTTTTTATCTCGATGAGCCAATACACGAGATACTGGGGGTCACCGCAGAAAGGGCTGCAGACATGGATCAAAAGATAACTGATATTTTAAATCTCGACCATGGAAGCTTTTATGCGCATCCGGTTGGTCAACCTGAAAAGGTAATTGATTTTTGGCATCACTACACTGGAATGAAGCTATATGCACACTATATATATTTATTACTTTATGGGTTTGTTTTAAAAGGTGGTTGCAGTGCTGATTTTATGGTACCATAAGAAGGGATTTGAGCTACCGTACTTTGAAGCCCGATCGCCCTTGACAAATTTGGTTAGAAAGACAGTTCTGAAGTTGAAAGAGCGGTATAATATACACGAACAAAGAGGATTGGAGATTTACCCGGAGATTTTCATCATTTCAACAGATAGAGAGCATCGAGGTAAAGGTTTAGCAACTGAAATGTATCGCAAAGCTATTGCAAAGATAAAATCTCAAGGTTACACACTCGTATCAAGCACATTTACAAACCCGTTTTCACGAAAAATTGGGGAAAAGCTAGGATTTAAACCAGTTTCTAGATTGGATTTCAATGAAGTAAGGAACGACGATGGAAGCCTACTTTTTGGATCGGCTGGAGATTCTCATTTTATAGTTGAAACTGTACTAGAACTGTGATCTGATACAATCAAAAAGTACTGTGCTATTATGCATTAGCCTTTTACAAAAGTGCTTGTCAATTTGAATTTTCTGGTTCATTCAGTTTGAGCAAAATAAACATTTTCAGTATATCGCCTGTAGCAAATTATTAATAAATACTATAATGGCTTCAAATAATCATAATATTTCCAATGAATTCGAGTTTAGATACATTACTGAACAAGATTTTCCAATGATATTGGCGCATTTGGAAGAAAACTTTTATTTAGACGAGCCTGTGAATCAAATGCTTGGATCATCGGAGGACAGAGTATTTGATCAGCATACCCGTTACTTAGAAATGCTAAAACGATACCAAAAAAGCATTTACATAACTCCAAAAACCGGAACTAGACCAAATCTGGTAACATTTACTTCATCAACGCATATAAATGTTCTTTTCGCTCTTTTAATTGGTTACGATTGATTACGTTGAAAAATACATTGAACAATTTGCTTAGATCGCTGGGGTACTTATAGTACATATTCATGACATCAGCAATCCACTTCCCACAGCCACTCCACGATCTCCTATCACAACAAATTTTCTCGACTTTCTGGAGCAAGCAGAAGGGAAATACAATGTATTCGAACATCATAGCGTATCAGCTTTCCCCGAGTTGGCGATTTTGTCAATCGATAAAGCATTTCGTGGTAGGGGACTTGCCACTGAATTGTATCGGAGAGGAATCGCGCAACTTTTTTCCGAAGGATTTCCACTCATATATACCGAATTTTCCAATCCATTTTCAAGGAAAGTTGGTGAGAAACTAGGCTTCACGCAAGTAGGAAAAATTTATTTCAGCGAGTGCAAAACTAGGGATGGTACTCATATGTTCCACAATGCTTGTGAAGAAGACTTTGTTAGTTTGATGATTCTAGAAAACAAAAGTTAAAATGTTGTGACGTTCTGAAATGATTCCATTGTTTTTAAAATGTGAATTAATAAAGAGAAATCGTTAGACAGATAGTTTGTTACAAATTCGTCACCCTTTTTTCTTTCTTTTTATTTTTTATAACAGTCTTTGCAACATCGTTGAATAAAATTTTCTACATTTTCAACAATAACTTTTTTCCACAACAAATTTCCACAAACGTTAACAATGGCATTTTTGTACTCACATATTTTTTTGAACCTAAAGCGCTCAAATATTTAACGAATTACACTGTCAGTAAGCGCGTCCACGTTCTTGCAATATTACAACACATTCCATTTAAAATCAGCACCAGTGACTATAACATGTATGTAAAAATGGCAATTCGTATAATATTTCATTTCGCTTATAACTGGCGAATACTGGAAATCCTACATCACATGTTGAGGCATAGTATGTAGATGCGTGCAATGTACAGTTTACTATCATCATATCTATAATATTTCGTTTAATCCAAAGATCATTGGTTTTCCCTGCTAATAATACTGTTCACAATGATGCCTAGCTGCACATAAAGTCAGCGTAAGCTGAATTATCGCAAGCTATAGTAATAAAAGTTTCATACTCAATAGCGTCGTAATTATATTGTAACAAAAAACTGGATAATCAGTAGTACCTAAATAACTAAACATATTTTATTCATCACAGCTCTACTAAGGTTTCAGTAATTATCAAATGAGTGTGTCCTCATCATCGCCCCCCTTTTCTTTCCCTTTTCGGTTTTGCCTGCTAACCGGTTTTTCGTCCTCTGATCCATCGTCTCCTGGAACTTCCAGTCGTTCCAGCATCTGCAAACTGTATCTTTCCACTGAACCTAAATTAAATTGTGTAGTTGAAAGAAAAGCAAGTCAATTAAAATGCCAAAACGATTGAGAGAGAAAAACAAAAATATGGCAGCTATTGCAAATATATATTGATCAACAAATTGTGCAAATATTTTACTATGATAAATATATTGTCAATAATAGACAATGACAATGCTCGAACCAGCAACCATGCATTTAGAAATTAAAGTACTTCACGAATACACGTTCACAAGTGTAGCAAAAAGTTAGATGAAATTACTTTTGTAGTGACTGAAATGTAAACGGCAATTATTAATATTAGCTATGTTCTTGTCGTGCCACATTGGATACTCAGACTCAGTGCATGCATTGTACAAGTGTTGCTCAGTAAAAATAGAAATTGATGAGAAGTACTGTTAAAATATAATGCAAATTACGAAAAATAGTGATTATAAAAGTTATTATCTGTGACTGGCAATAATGAGAACAGTAGCTTACAAAACAATATACTGACGAAAGAATTGCATCGTGCAAACATACAAAGTTTAAAATCACATCGCAGATAGACAATTCACAATAGTATATATTTTCTGCACAGGCACAGTGATTAGAAATTTTAAAATGTACTTGTTTGATGATTGAATATTTCACAAGTGAAAGTCAAATATACACAAATGCAGTCGTTATCTGGTTCGATATTTGAGAACATCTCATCTCTACAGCAGGCACAACAATAACGGCATACCAAAACTTTCTCTATAACCGCAAGTGCTTGAAGTCCGAGAAAATGAATTTTGACTCTCACAGTCAGCTCCGTTTTGAGGTGATGCCGACTTCTTCCTCTTTTTTGACCGGAGGCGGATGCTCAACTTTGGCTTGGAATCCCCATTACCATTCCCATTGTTGCTTCCCTTCTCGTCATCATTCTCCCTTGAAGACTTTTCCGACTTTTGTATGAGCTCATCTTTGGGCGAGGGAGAAAGTGGGGTGGTGGGCGACTCCAGGTTTGAATGACCCTCCTCTTCAACGTCCACGCTAGAAAACTTTGCAAATAAAGAACGACATCCCAAACTCATTATTCATCCTTGATTTAAAGGATAATAAATTTAAAGAGACATTACCTCGCGATCCCCTTTTCGACTTTTGCGAAAACGAAAAGTCTTTCGACTCTGATGCTTCTGCCTTTGTAGTCGATGTGGTTTTGAACCTGACCCTTCATCCTCATTCGTCCCCGCCGAAGGACCCTCTGACGGAGGTTCAGGTTGTAGAAAATCCCCGGATGTTCCACCTTCTTCTCGGTCCAAGCCTTTAAATTACACGATGTAAACTTCATTAGTAATATCTGGTTGCACCCTTTTCTGCCTCTCTAAAAACGATGGCCACAACAATTACGCTATTTGAAATCTAAAACGTCATAAAACATGCATACATTGACTAGCCACGTTTTACTAGAAAAGTTAACGATCTAAAATGATATTATTTACATTGAAAGTATGGAACAAGATTTTTAAGTCAAAGAAACTTTAGCGTTAACATCAACTATAAAAGTCATGTTTTCCTCCCCTCGGATTTAAAGTACAATATCCTGTAATGAAACTAATTCTTTCAGCATCTTTCAGAAATGAAACCTACTAGTAATTTGCTTATTGCTACTTCTAACAACTGCATCTACTTTTATAACGTTAGCAAAACCGGTCGTAAATCTCATCCTATTAAAACTATTAGGTCAAAGTCCTGTCAAGTTTAACCTTGCGTTGTAACTGGCAATAATTTAGCTCAACTACTCAAGTATTTTGGTTTTGTTTCTTTAAAAGTCTACGTACAAATTCTCAAAAACACTGTACTACAATTTTTTTGGCCCAGAGATTGATAAATAATGTGTGTAGGATGAAGGAGAAAGGAGCAATGGGCTTTCACTGTTCGTTATGTACTTTTTAAAACGAGCAGCAAAACTGCGTGTAATTCAACGCGTGTTGGTAATTCTTTTTAAAGAGCTCAAGTGATCAATGAATTGGTGGAAACAAGGCTTACTGCATTTACTGAGCCTTTACTAGATCGATCAATGCAGAGGGAAACTGTGTTTATATTATGTGAAATTGAACACAGGCAGTGCCAATGCCGAATCTAAATTTTTACCTAAACTACTTATTGAAGGTTGATTGATTAGAGCTATGAAATTTCATTACAAAAAGTTCATTGAGTTAGTTATTTTAAAGGTGCTCAGTGAAAGTGCCGTTGTTGCAGACACCATTCATGAATAAAAAAATGCTTGTATAAGCTTTAAAATTGTAATAAGTGCTCCTAGTTATTGTGAGTAAAGATTGAGAAAATATTATTCATCAGTGACTTTTTAAGATTGATATCATATTGATTTGTAATTACTCATGTTAAATGAGAGAGAATAGAAAAAAGTGACACAAGACAGTAAAGAGAAAGTAAGAGAAACTTTGGTTAAAATAATTATTATTATCATGATGACGATTACGAAAAGAATATTATATGAAAATATATAGAGTAGAAGAGATTAAGAGATTTGAAGAGAGACCTTTAGCTTTGAGGATTGAGTTTTCGGGAATAGAAAACGGAGAATCACCGGCAATACTCACTCGTCGCATGAAGCGATCCACCATTCGACCTTTGTTGTTTGTTGTGTGTGGGAGAACAAAGTTGTGTGAACATACGAACACACGCACACACAGACAGACAGACAGAGACAGATAGACAGAGAAGAAAAGAATACAGAAAAAATGTTTTCTCTCATTCAGTTCAAAGTAAAACCTGTACATTAGACTTTTTCTTGATAAAAACATATTTACTCGATTTCAGCAATATATAATCAATAGTTATGAAAATCAACAAAAACGTTGTTTGTGAATATACGCAACACATTCAGGTGAATAAAGCAGCATTGGTGTATTTTAAGTGTCTAGTAAACGTAATACAGCAATAACTATGTAACGTATAGGTGGTAAGACAAAGGACAAAATGCATGAATTATACTGTACAAGTGAAAGTTTTTGAAGCATTGTTATAAGCAAAGCATGGTCAAGCAGTGCCATTCCATTTACTGGAATAGCCCAAATTTGAGTTGACGAGAAATCAGTTATTCTAGTAATCATTCAAAATATTGTCAATGTTGTGAAACAGTCAGTTTGTAGCTTTAGTCGACTGTAAAAATGTGCCTCTACCATCACGTGACATGATGATCAATAATATTATTCATTAGTGGACTGTTTCTTCCAAACATGCATATATATACTAGTGTCTGAGGAAGTAAACAATTGCTATATTTTTAGTCTTGTATGGCAAACACAGCCTGGTTCACGATCACGAACGACACCAAGACAAAAATTGTACAAATAAATAAATATAAATAACAAATGCACAAAAAATAAAATTATTTTTCATTCGTTTGGTGTGCGATGCACAAATTGTGCTACCTTGTGTAGTGGGCTTAACTCTGACACTACTTTCACGATTCAAGGTCTTGTGAATGTTGGAAGTGGACCCTTTCGAAGTGTCCTCTCCACTACCTCCAAAGCGTGCAGCTAAGCCTGGGAATAATTCGGAGAGTGAAGGGCGTGGTCTGCTCCTAGCTTCATTTGCTTCTGGATTCAGATTTCTCTTGTTTAGCTCAGTTTCTAATAATATATAGGTCAAGCGAGATGTTTTAATGTGAAAGAAAGAGAAAAAAGTTTCTTGCGACATGCGCCGTTGGCTGGGACATATTAGGCTGAAGAAGTTAAGATGTCCAGGCCTAAATCTTCTCAGATTTCGCCTTACCTTTTCGAGTTTCCAAATCTTCCTTCAGTTGCTTTACTTGGTGAGCAAGGTCTAGCAACAGCAGTCCCTTGCATTTGGGAAGCACGACCTCCTGCAGCCGTTCCCGTATTACAAACTGAAAGTGGCGCTCTTGGTCGTTGGAAGGCGGTAGTGAAAGCTATGAGGCGATAATTAATACCATGTTCGATTGAAGAAAGTTTTTGTTGCATAATATTACCTTACCAGCGGCTACAAATCATGATAATCAACACGGTACCTTGTACGCTATTAGGGGCCTAAACATTGGGTAAATGGAGCTTCGTGTTGTTACCACAAACTCCAGGTACTCCCACAGTGCAGCCCCTCCATCCCCTCTATTTCCCATTTCTTGGATAATTCTAACTGTTCTAGGCCATTCAGAACTCAGCTCAGAATCAAAGCAGACGCAAAGAATTTTAAGACCTGTAAAGTGAAATTAATTCACCACCATACCATCTAAATGGACCATAACGTTTTAGTTTAAAAAATTATCAATGCTTATTTGTTACCTAAAAACGCTATTTGACAAGTTGATTGTTTAAGTTTTTTTTCTGTAACGCTTCCCGTTCTAGTGGCTCCGGAAGCACCGCCAATTATTGATGTACTATTTGATTCAGTGGTACTTTTTATTCTGGGTCCTCCCGTGTTAAGACTGGTTAGTATGACATTTAGAATGTAGACAATATCAGACTTTCGCATCTTTGGCACGTCTATAAACATTGAAATAAAGACCTTTGTAGTACCTGCTATGCTCTCTGTATATCACAACAAAGATCTACTTACACTCGCCCTCTAAAATACTTACTCTCACCTTTGCGACCAGTCCCAACTCTGAGACACATAGGAATCAGTAAATGCATTAACAAAATGTCAGACTTATCATGAGGACTGGCAATATTATATTGAACACCACAAGCCTGTTCCAATGAGTATGTTTCCTGCAAAAATATCAACATCATTAACTCTCAAACTTACGGAAACTGAGAGAGGTTTTAGCTATCGCGTATACTTACTCCGAGAGCCCTGACTTGTAGTGCTAATAAACGCACCACAGTGGAACAAAAATGGGTTGGTGGAATCTTTCCAAGCAATACTTGCCCTGCTGTACTTAGCCCCAATTCACTGGCTTGGCCCTCTCCCATCAACAGACACTAGAAAGTAACATCAACAAAGGGATATAATTTTCATTCAAATTGCTCATCGGCAATTAAAATAATATGCAATGTGGTGGAAACCTCGCATGTCGTAATTAAAGATTTCAAGTGTTGATTGTGCACAATATGGGGATGCCTCCATAACATTTGATAAATGCCCCTCAATAGTCCAGCAGCAGCTTCCCAGTCTGTATGACGCTGTATGACATAGAGTATTTAGTATTTGTAATTCATTTATGGGGTTTCTTTGTGCATTTGAAATATTGGTTTACCCGAATCGAAGGCTTCTTGCATATTTTGACAAATGTTTTGTCAAGTCTTCTTAAGAATGCAGTTAGGGTTGTTCGGGAACCTTCGTGTGTCCACTCTCCATATGGAAATACCTCTACCATATATTTTTGCAATCCCCTACATCCCATAGTCGGTGGATCATAAGGGCTGACTTTGAGTAAGCTCATTGCAACTTCAGCAAGTCTCTGAAATCGAATGACATCATATACAATAATGTGAAAACTCACATTCAAGTCGAAGGCGTAACGATTTTGATAAAAGTCGTAGCATACCGTATGACTTCGTAAGTCAAGTAATTCAACTGGTTTTGCTTCAGCTCCGCCTTTCTTTGCAAGCTCAGGTAATCGAGCAGAGCTTTTTGAATAAAAATCCGAAACCAAGCACAGTAGCGTATCTCTAGGACGGCGGAATTCATCCCGTATCACTTCAGAATCCTGCATATCACGATCGTAAGGATTTTGCTTGTTCCTTGATGGATCGCTCATGTACTTTGAATGGGAGTCGTCGTCAGCAAATTCGTAGCCTGGTGTCATTATGCCCCCCTTGCTGGTGTAATTTCTTTGACTGGAGCCTCGAAGGTCTGCAGGGCTCGACATTTGTGGCCCCGAGTAGTTTCTGAGTAGAACCACACATTATTTAATCGTATAGGAATAAACTAAAGCATTTACATGATGCATTTCTTCATGTCAAACTGGCGTCCTACTTACTTGGCTAATGGCTCACAGTTATTCACCAATGTCTTCATTGCCACTGCAATGTGATTTATAATATCCCGTTCCGTTTTACCTTCAGTCTTGTTTGTCTGAATATGTGTCAGGTACGGTGGAAGTACAGCCTCCAGAATAGTCTACATATAAATAACATTCTTGTTTATTTGATAGAACACAATATTTCCTATCACATTGCCCCAAGTGTCACTTACCAACATTTGCTGACCCCTTAGTGAATCTGAGGCATAAGCCACGACGCATACACACATTGAAATACAATCGAGCACCGTGATTTCGTCGGAGTCATCATGATAACAAAAGTCAAGTGGACGGAGTGGTTGCGGTCCGTGGATTAGTTCAGTTATGTGTAAGGGGTCAGGCGTGGGTGTTTCCAGAGACAACAACAGTCGGAAGAGGCACTTGGATGGTACCCTGGTGGGATCTCCATATTGTGCTAGCTCGTCAGTGTCCAACAGTGCGGCAAGTGCACCAAACATTTGTAGCACAAATGGCTTTCTATGAAGCAAGTAAAACTCCTTCACAGCAAACTCTACTGAACCAGTCACTGCAAATATCAAAAAAATTTTAAGGTGTTAGATTATTGATTCATGCCAAAAAGACGCGCATTTGACATTTTTGACACGTGTACCTAGTGGGTTGCTCTGATGATTGCAGTACGTCAGTAGCAATGGTGGCATTACCAAGAGATATCCATTGGTGGAAAAAATATTTTTAAACTGTTGGGCAGCGTTTATAAATGCGGCGATGACATATCGGATAATAGTTGAGTCTTCTGAGTGTACTAGCAGGGAGCCTACAAAATTACAGTTCACAGTGAGTTGAAAACAATCTCTTTATAATCGCTTCATTTTTTCTAGGGCTAAACTTACCACTCAAGACATTTAGAAACAAATGAATATCGCCTGAATAAGCAAAGTTTCCCGTCATGGCTTCGAACATTCTTGTGATTAACTTTGTCCACATGAACTTATGAAGAACATCAAGCCCTAGTAATTCCTACAAAAAGAGTCATAATGTGTTCAGGCGGTGCAACGTGAATGGTTAATAAATTCCTCCAACTTAATGTAGAGCTTTGTTCTCACCCTGCCCATCATGCCTCCCTTGCATATATCGATGTCTGTTTCTAGAGCTTTCCTGGGAAAAGATGGAAGTTTCATGAGTTCCTCATGTAAGAATACAACACGCTGCATCACTTGATCAACATTTTTCAAGATCGCCCACGTCAGTGTAACTGTTAAAATTTACACAAATATTTTTTTAATTC
Source organism: Willowsia nigromaculata (assembly GCA_034700605.1). Taxonomy (NCBI): domain Eukaryota; kingdom Metazoa; phylum Arthropoda; class Collembola; order Entomobryomorpha; family Entomobryidae; genus Willowsia; species Willowsia nigromaculata. The sequence goes on from JAQIXX010000025.1 coordinate 31,490, forward strand.
TATACTCAAACTGATATGGCTTTTACTGTATCCATCAATTAACCAAGACCTCACCTTTGCCACTCTCGAGGAATTTCAGAATAAATGATTGTCGTTGTAAAGCATTATATGCGTGATCTGGCGCCATATGTGTTAAGCTCAATTGTGGGTGAGCAGCTCGAGAGAAGAAGTAAAAGTCACGAACGTATGAATTCGGATTGTGAATTTGATCTGAAAAATTTAATTAATCAAAACATTTAGAAAGATGAAGATGAACTGCGTCAACTGCAAGTATAAGAGTAAGCAATTACGTGTTTTGTGGTCAACAAGAAAGTATTCTTTGTGATGCTCCTCATCAATGCTGAAAAAGTCGTATGCTTCTCGAAGAATTTGAATAAATTGTGTGTCTTCTTGAACAGGAAACTGGGTTGGTATTCCCCCAGCCTCAGGACCAAACGGTCCATGGACAACAATCTTTTTTGCAGCTGGAACATTGGCTGTTAGTAAAATAGATGAGTCGCACTGCTCCTTTCGAAGCGTTTGCTTAAGATCTTTGAACATAATCCCTTGAACACTGTGCACAACCATCCATAAGACTGAGAGGGCGGAGCCGATCATCTCAGGACTTGTGTCTTGAGGTGATCTTGTATGAAACATGATGAATCCAATGATATGATTGTACAGTGCAAAGGCTGCTTGCTGCGGTAGTCGGGGAACGAACAAGATTATATGTCGAAGAACCTTTAAAAAACAGGAATATTAGATAGTTAATTTCTTGTGAAATTCAGTACGAAGAATGAATGACTTGTAAGTGAGTTTACCTTGAACATGAGTTCATGTCTTCCACGCGTAAGTTTCTCAAAGACGTAGCGCAGAAAGAGGGACGAGTCTTCTACAAGGCAGTTCCACAGAACTTGATAAGCCACTTCGTAAACTGCATTCCCATCAAGTGTCACCGCTGGATCATCCAATAAATGAGTTATAAAGACTGCTGCGGAACCAAGGGATGATGGGAACATTGCGTGAGCTTTGGGTGCATTTCCCTTGGTTAGAACAACACCTAGCAATGACAAGTTATGTATTGAAAATGGATTCAAGCATCACTTTACAATCCCATACAATATGTATCCACCTGTAGTAACTGTTATTCCATCCGTTACAGTAACGCTGGGCTGTGTTGCAGATAACCCCCCGGATGGACCACCTGTGGCAGTTGATTTTTCGCCCTAACAAGCATAAATTTACCTTTTGTTAACAACTCACACAATAACTAGACGTGTGAATAATAATGAGTCTTACAGGGGCGGTGACTTCTTCATCTGCTTCCTCGTCTCCTACGGCATGGTGTAAACTTGGCTCGTACGAAGCTTGTTGCATAATGGAAACTGTTGTAATCAGAAATTGTTCCCTCTCTGATCGTTTCTTGTCCTCTTCCGCTTGCAACGCCATTTTCACCAGTTCTGCTTGTTGAGTTTTTCTTGTTTTTGTTGCTGTCACCAGATATCTCTGTTGTAAAGATAAAGGAAGCATTTACCATATAAATCCAAAATTCCTGTTTTAAAATCAGTAACCTGATAATATGTATATGTATGTACCCTCGAAACATGTGGGTCCTGACTTAGGGTGACTTCTTCCACCTTTGCTTTTGTTTGTGGCAGCCATGCTAAAAAGACAATAAACACGTTGTTGGAACTATCAGTTTTACTAAAAAAAAGTATTGATTAAGACTCTCTTACGTGGATCTACGACAGCAATAGATTCAACACCAATTCGCGGGGAGGGTAAAGTAAACTCAATCCCAGGTGGTGGTGCCTTGAATACACTGTTATCTTCCATTCTTGGCCAAACTTGATGTCGACATTTCCACAGAACTTGAAATCTCAACAAGGCATTCATTCTTGTGTTTGGGTTTGGGTGTTCAAAATCCGCCTGTAGCATTGTCCGCACTTGTTCTGGTACTTTCACTCCAGCCATGATTAAAAGCGCCGCGGCACATGAGCTCACCTGAATGTATAATAGTAAAGGTTGGGGTTACGCCGAGCAATGTCAAAGAAATTACACCCAAATGAAACAAGTTTAACCTGTATATCCGGTTCGAGCAGCAACTCCCAAGCAATAGGCACCAGTTGCAGAAATTGTTCGTCCGATAAGAGGGATCCAGCTTTGAGTAAGACGGAAAACAAAGAATGAAAGCCCTCTTGCACCTGGTTTTTGATGTACTTCAATATGGTGGATTCCTCATGACGCTCCTTGGCTGTTCCTTTCTGTCCTATAGGTTCTACTGTTGGTGGCGCAGAGTCGATAATGTTCACTCCATAAGATGATGCGCTTGTGTTCGTGAACCCGAATTCCTCTCCATAAACTTTCCTCACGCCCTTTAGCAATCTGGAAACACCTCGCATCAGCCTTCTTGGACATAATGGATGACAAAAGCCTTGGTGGATGCATCTGTTAGAAGAAAAGAGTTTTGACATCAGAAAACGTTCAATTACACGCTGCACTCAGCTTTAATTTGGGGATAATTACACCACCACCCACCGATAATTTAACGATGACAGGAACTCAATGACCGTATTAATCCATCCCAAGTACAAATGGTCATCGTCGGCTCCGGCGTCCTCGTTACTTAAAACTCCAGGAGACTCATCGCCGCTATGATCGGATGTCTCATCAGACACCGAGCTTACCTTTCGCTTTCCACTTGTCAGTGAGTCTGATCGTTTCATTGCTAAATTTAAGGTTAATAATAATAATGATGGAACATAACTACTTTGTGAGTTGAGTTGAAATGCATCTACTTTCTTGCAAAAAAGCAATATTAGTAGTGTTCAAATAAAACAGAAAGTTTGGCATGATATTAGAAAATATATTTGATATGTTAAAGGGGATAACTAACAATCGCTGTCGCCATCCTTTTTGGATCTTTGTAGCTTAATGCTCCTGCGCCGAAAGGAGGAACCGCTAGGTGTGCCCCTGCGAAGCAAGAGTGGTCTTACTTTTTTATCCGTAGCAGTGGAACTGGTTGTGGTCACTGTTGTGGCACCCCCACCAGCACCAGCATTGCTATTCCCACTTGTAGCCAGTTTACTGCTCGCTTCTTGTTCCTAGATTGGAATTATATCAAGCAATATCGTGCTAACTACGTCCATACTAAAAGTTTCTACATGATAAAATAAGCTGCAATGAAAAATGAAAAGTGTGTTTTAAGCGCACATGCGAAACGTGAGCAACTTTCTCCCCACTCTCGGTCGACTCGGTATCGTTAAGGACAAAGCTGATCTTCCTCTCACCAGTTCCAGCGGTTGGAGGATGCTGCAACGGTTGTGGAGGATCCGTAATACTTTGCAGCGAATGGGATGCTTGGGATTGACCCATCGATGACAAGCCTAGAAGTTTTTTCCTAACTTAACTTTAAAATATAGAAGTATGTTATTCTGATTATGTTACAGTACCATAACTCCAACGACGAGCTCCACTCGACAATGCGGGCTTTGGAGCAGCCTCTTTCTCTTTCTCTGGGGGTGGCGCAGCAGGCTTTGTCACTGTGCTAGCTTTAGGTAAACTCTAACAAAGTCAGTGAAATTCATTGCAAAATTTAATTAAGAAGATGTAAGCTTTCCCCTTTCTATCAAATCTATTCAGAGAGGCAGTAACGTTTACCTGGTACGTCTCCCGCATGAAGGCAGTAATTTCATATAAAAGCATGCAGGAGAGTATTTGAAGAGCTAGAGGGCAATCTGATCCATCCGCAATGCTCGCTAATTATAAGAAAACAACAGTTATAACACATTCTTTACGGTGAATCATTTGTTAGCTAATTACCTTCATCCAGAAAATCTTCTTCGTCATCTCGCTGACAAAGCTCTTTTTGTTTTGCTTCATCAGAGAAATCCATTTCGGCAAGCCTTGATCGGTTACTTTTAATGAATTCCTCTAATCTAGCATTTATCGCCTGAAAAAATGTGCACATAAACGTCATTACCCATTAACATTCCACTAGAATGCTGAATGAATTCTTGTATTATGACAATTGGCAATGCTCGGGCCACGTCAGTCTCACCTCGCCCCATTGAAAGAACATTTTTCCGGACGTTCTTTGCAAGCCATGAGATTTCGTTCTAGACCCAGCAGGCTTTCCAGTCATTCCAGCACAGGAAGGCCGAAAAATTGGGAATTTCATCCAAAGCGGCCAGTGACCACGATTGCAGGAATGTACGAGGTAGCAACATTCCAGCATTATGCAAGCTCTTGCAACAACCACAGTTTTTGGCTGCAACAGGCACACATACACAATTGAATCGTGTTTAAGCAAAATCTCAGAGAAGCAAAGCACATCATAATACTCCGAAATAAAATTACCAAGTCAAGTAAGGCGGCCATCAGTCCAGCATCAGGCAAAGACCCTGGATGAGTAATCTCCAAAAGGAAGCCAAACCTAAGCATTCCGTCTTTGATAACCCCTCTGTTCACGAGTCGCCTCTCCTTCAACACCACAAACTCACTCGTTTCCCCAATCACATTCTCGTTCTGCACATTTTCCATTGATCCTCTTCTGCTAATCCCTCCAGCCAAACTTTCTTCATTTGTTGAGTCTCTTTTCATTTTCATCTTCTTGAGCCTTTCTTCCACTCGCCGTTTTGCTTTTTGAACAATCGTTGCCTGCCTCATTGTCCGTTTCGGCTCAGAAATCCCTGTTCCTGAACTGCTAAAGTTGGAATCGTCAAAATCCATATCAAACGACTTGTCTCCGGTCGAACCCTTCGTTAGCCAACTAACCAGACGGGATTCTTTCTTAGGCCGTTTGGCAATCAAGTCAACTTCACTAGATTTGGGAGTAAGTGTGGCGTGCTTCCGGGAGAGAGTGCCACTTGGACTTTCTCCGGTATTGTCGGTATCACCCATACTCTACAAATAGCATATCAATGAGAAATCCTCCATGAACGCTCTTTTATTACATTTCTGCTCCTTCCGGTTTTTCTCATAATAAGATTTGCCTATTTTACTAGCATACTAACGTGCATGTTATTGATGGGGGATCCACTTACGGCACATGTTGAAGAGGAACTTTTCTTCTTGAAGAATCCTTTTTTATTACTTGACCCACTATGCGGACCACCTGAGGTTTCATCCATTATGAAGTAAGATGGGGATGTCTCCTCCATTGCCACAGTTCTTCTACCAAACCATGCACACATGACATTTATCATTTTAATGCAATAGTAAATGGAAAGGAGCCAAAAATACGAATGCTTTGTAATTTGCAGCGTGACACAAACGAATATTCTGAGTACATGTATCACTTTCTGTGTAAAAAAAGAAATTGCCATCGAGTAAACAACAGTGCATAACGTACCTCACAATTCTTGTCGTTTGAGTTTGCCTTGCATCCTTCTTATTTGCTCTTTCCACCTAGATTTGGCAGAAAACATTGTAGAAAACTTTAGACACTTTTCTGGATCCACTTTGATGTTACGATCTAATAAATTACACAACTTGTTTGACGTACCGAGTCAAGTAATGCGGAGAGAGCAACTTTGCGGAATGTATTTCCATCATTTTCATAAACATAATTGACAAACTGACGGACATCACAGTAAAGAGCCTTGAGCAAGAAAATGAGAAAATTTCACATGTGAAGCGATAATTTTTTTTTGGTAGTTGTTTTCAGTGCAGACTTGCAGACCATTACTAGCAAATGTCGCGTTTTACATAATATGTACACACAACAGAGCTCCTCTTTAAGGGATATTAAGTTTATAAGGACTTCTTTGAATGCTATATTTGCTTTTTGCTTCGTCGCTGTAGCACATGGAACAAACTATAATATTTTTGTGATTCCACGAAAAAAAACATCAGACATTTTACGTGTGTGCTTACCATATTCTCTGTGGCACGGAGCTCCTTTGATACTGCAGCAAGCCGAGTAATTAGCTTTTTAAACACGGCTTTGAAAATGTGACATTCTACTCGGTTGTTCGTCTGTTCCAAACCATTGACATAGCTTGAATAGAAATCCCGTATTTTGGAACCTATTAGCGATAACAAGTTAACCGTCACAGAATTGTACATGGTTTAGAAATGATTTCCCTACAGGGTTAGAGTCGAGGACTTTAGCAAACTCGGACTTTCTCTGCATCTCTCAATTTTGTTTGTGCAGTAGATTAACAGATTCATGGGAGAGGAAAGCAAGGATCAAACTGTACATGTAAAAGGAGAAAGTTGATGACATGTATTTAGTAAAAGTGTGAATATGCATTTTCCCTTACTCATTGGTGACAACAACGATGTGGAATCAGCACAGAAGCTGCAAAGTGCATGAAAAAACTCCATTATGGTAGATAGGCTCTGCTGCATCACAAGATTTTGGAAGTATTTGGAAAATTGTGCGCGGAACTTTTGCGTGAGTCTTAGCAATAAATTCTGAGCATGGCTTCTCACAGAGTCTGGATTATTCCCCCTTTGAGCCTCTCCACAACCATGAGAGCAACCCATTGCACATACAATTCTAAATGGGAAATGAGAAAAACACAGAACCGGATATTATATTCAGCTCTTTTCTTCTCTCTACATCTCTGTTAAAAGTTTGACTGCACAAAAGAAATTCTTAAAATGCTTTGAAGATAACATTTCTACAAGCAAACAGCATCTATGCTAAAACAAAAGAGAGAAAGCGTGGGTGGAACACCTACTTTGTTACAGCATCCAGAACAAGGAATACTTCCGGATCCTTTTCAACTTCATCATAGAGCAGTTCCATAAGATTTAGGACGACTTGAGATACCCTTACGGATCGAACGATTGTCTCTCTTGAGCAGATTGAATGTAATGCCTGTATGTAGTATGTAGGTTCCACATAAATTCAACAACAACAACAACAATAAACCAAGATACATAATTTAATGGACAATTTGTTTTGATTGAGCTATAAAAATGCGGCCAGCCTCAAATTTTTCATGTAAACGTACAATCGACTATGGATCGTGTTACAGGCAAGCAAATAGCAAACGCAAAAGGTGAATTTTGTACCTTAAACACAACTTTTATATTGAGCTGACCATCAGTCTTAATATACTCAGCTGTACCAGGAGCCTCTGGAGCCTCACAAACCGAGTAGGATATATGACTATCACTATGAGATCTAACAAGACGTCTACCACTCCCACGCCTACTTCCCAGTGCAAACTGATGAATAAAGGAATTCAACTGACTTTCCAGAGAACTAGCCCGTCGCCTGTATAAAAACAAAATTGAATTGTTTAGCCAGAGAAAACGTTTAAGTTGTGGATGTACTAGAGATAAATTTAATTTCCTCAGTTTCCCGCAGATCATCATCTTTGATAATAAAAACTAAAAGGTGTGATATTATTGATAGTGGCAAGTATTGGTCTTTATTCATCCTACCTGTACATCCTATCTGGCGATGGTGTTGGAGCAGGTGTGTGCTCCGTCACCGTTATTATCGGATTTGGCAGGAAAGTGCGATCCGGTTTGTTCTCTGGGGCAAGAATGGACATTCCGCAGTACCTGTATCACAGCAGATTTCCAAACAAAGTCAGTAAAGTGACTTCCAAGAATGGTTAATAGGACCTGTGCAACAACGACTTTTATAATTTGTTATCAAAATTTGTTTTTAGTTTTAAGCCTACTTTAATAAACTAAGTATGTATTAATATCATATTATATTAGTTAATATTGTGATAAATAATGGAACAATGGAGCAAAGTATTGCTTTCTAAAAGAATCGCGACTAATTGGATAGTGGAGTTTATAGTGATACTATGAAGGCATATCTATACTTATTGATTAAATTTTTGAAATGTATAGTATATTATACGGTAAGTTCAGTTCCAGTATCATTATTAGTCTTTCACTCTGCATGAAAAAATCATAAATGGCTGAAGGAAAAGTTCCATACAAGTATGTATGGTATAATGGCAGGAGTACATGGAGCCAGCAGTTAAATTTTAATTGCGTATGCAGTTATGTAATATGATTAAATAATGCATATATACTTATTATTGCAAAATATATTTTCATACAAACGACAAAATTGTGTGTCAGTTTTGTGTTTGGGTTTTAAAATGCATACATTTCTTTTGAAAAAATGATACATTCGTTGGAAACTTTCACCAAAATCCAATTCATGGGGAATTCAATAGCAAAAAATAAAATACATATATAATTGAACTTGAAGGTGAGTAACCAGTTTCTTGAAGAGTTGAGAAATGTTAAGAAGCATATTTTTTAGAGTACAGATGGTAGTCTCGTCAGGAGAGTAATAGAAAATGCTGATGGAAAGATTTTACAAGAGATAAGCGAGAAATGCTAGGAAAGCGGTGCAGTGTGGTGTGCAAGCGACAAAATACTACAGCAAATTGCTATCTATGAAAGGCCACAGTGTTCAAGTAAGACTACATAGTACTTGTTGTACGACACATTGAGCCATGACCTACCACACTTTGTTCACGGGCTTTTGTGTAAAATAAAAATGAGCAAGTTGGGACTCGGTCTGCCAAGTAAAAGGAGCAGTGGAAAATGAGAAGATATCACATAATGATAAAAGTTGAGGCAGTTGTAAACAATGCTGATGATAATCATCATCGTAATAGCATAATGGCAATAAAACGGCAGTATTATAATATCCTTAAGTAATTTCTACTGCTGCTTCCACTCCACCCGGAAGTGCTTTGAGTATGGTTTACATTATAGAGTGCTATAAAGTATGGTTTGTCATGGACAGAAAGAAAAGAGATGGAGTAAGTCGAGGGGAAAAGTAGTGCAACGAAATGGTGTAAATTGGCAGCTTTCCAATCTTTCCCTCTTTCACACATTCTCTCTCGTTCTCTACAAAACTGAGTATTATAATATGGAGTAGTAGGAGTTGTAGAAGTGGTAGTATAATAATGTATTAACCAATAGTGGTTGTATTTTTTGTCTTGTCTAACAATATTAGGTGCCATCAATGCCAACTTACCCTGTGGCTGGGGCTGCCAATTCATCAACTAGCAAACAGCTAAGAAAAGGGACAAGAAAAAATAAGATTCAAATAGTTGTTGTCGTCATCATAATAAAGATGAAAAAGTGTGACCACAATGACAGTAAAGAAGAAGGAAACACAATAAAAAATACTAGATAGAATTATACCTATTTAAGTAGATATATGATATAATATACAAGTTAAAATACTTTCATCGACAAAAGTAAACGAAAACACTAGTGTGCTCTTGATATATACACATAAATAATAGATATAAGAAAGTATAAATTACTAAATAGTTGGTCTACTCACAAGAAGAAAGTAGTTTCAAGTCATGTTTTGGTCGCAAAGATTGCTGTCGGATGTATATGATATATATGAGACACAAATTATAGTAATAGAGATAACGACAGGAAAGAACACAGAAGAATTAGAGTGTATGACAGTACATACGTTGAAAGAGAAAGTGTAAGAAGACAAATTTTTTGGTCAAGGAAAAAAATATGATGACTTGATGATTATGTGAATCTCAAAAAGAAAAGGAAAAACAAGTTTGTGAATATTTCATGGACTCTATTTTTGTCAGCAAGAAAACACGCTTTTACTTTTTTTTTGGCACTCGTCTATAACTTTCTAGAAAAGTGTACTAAAAAGTATTTCTAGTTGAGTGGTTTGCCCAGAACTGTATTTTTTAAACATTAGTATTTCATGATTTTTGTTGGTGTGTCATTAATAATATGAGGAGCTAGGTGATCATACCACAGTGAAAATTTGTTGAAGAGAAAGAATCCTTGATTTACGTTACCTTAGACTTGGCATGCTTTTCCCTTTGAAGAGATTAGATCCTTCATTGAAGTAGTTTTCTCCCATTGTTTCGTTTGTCTGAGAAGGGGCATTATCATCGCGATGACCAAGAGCCGATTGTGGTCTAGTAAACGGATCTGACTGCTCGCCATCATCCTGAATAGAAGGAGATCTCAACTTTATGCAAATATACTTTGCGCACTTTCACCGCTTCACCACATACATACTACGTTTACATCACATAATGAGGTGATTTTGACACGTTTCAAATTACCCCCATATCTAGAAGAGGACCAGCAGCACCAACTTTCTCTAGCATTTTTTCCGACTTTGAAAGCAATTTTGTCTCAACGAATGTTTTCAAGTCGAGCATTGTCAGTTTGCGTTTGGAGCCCTTTTCACTGGCTCGTCGGTCGGCTGTGCCTCTTCTTTGTACTGTTGGGCTGTTGCACGCTGAATGGGAGAAGAATTGGTTGGATGATCCTTGACCTCCCCCACCTCTTTCATTAAATGCCCCACCACCACCGCCACCGGTATGGTTATCATTTCCCATCGACACTCCACTTCCTATTTCATTGGCACCGGAAACGCTACCCCTTTTTGACTTATTAAATGATAAATCAGGTTTAGAAAGTTTCGCTCGGATCGCAGCAATCTTCTCCTTCTCAGCTCGAATCGGCGAAGTATTGAGTACAAAATCAGCAACAAAAGAACATCTTGACTTGGTAACTGGAAGGGAATTACTTCGTTGTCTTTGGTTTATCTTTTTCTCACTCTTCAGCGTCTCTTTGTGCGCTATAATTTCTTCAAACCTGAAAGGAGCACATATAATATATTCTATATTTTCTCTCGTGAAAGGGAAATTGTGGTGTGGACGCACAGAGTCACCGAGGATTTCAAGTGTTGACAAGTGTGCATGTGTAGAAGGATAAGATAATGGAGAATGGGAGTTAATTTTAATGGTACAAATCCACATCATCGCCGTCATCATTACCTTTTTAGCATGTACGTCACACCCCAGTGGACCCCTTCCTCTTCCCAGTGTGGAATGAACAAACATCGCAGTACCGCAACATCCATGAATGTAGCTAAATGAACACTTTTCCAAGACACGTCCTGGCTCATCCCTTTAGCCAGAGGTTTTGGTGGCTGAACTGGTATCCCAGACACGGAAGGAATATCACTTGCTTTTCCAATGGAGACCCGTGGCGAGGAGTCTGTTCGTGGCCTGAATTCATTAGACCTTTCTCCCCCATAAACAAACAAACAGGAAGGAAAAAAGATATACATTTCACGTTTGTCCGAGACACCCAAATCAGCACATAAGACGCGTGTACTTAATGTACAACGTGGGGAGATATTATAGATATGCGAGGTAGGAATGCATACAAAGCATGTGCGTGTGTGAGAGTGATGCACGAGTTATTTATTAGCATCCTGTTGATTTGCTCACTCAAAATGCAAGCTTAGCAGGCAAAAGCAAAGCATACTACTCTGATTATATGTATTTGTACGTGTTACATTTATTTATCAGTCTTTTGCATACCCTTTTCTATCTTTTTGAGGCTTATCCGAAGGAGAAGGCGAGGTTTTGGCCGATTCAGTGCTTGCTTGTCTTGTTGGAACGGACATCTAATTTATAACAGTAATTTTTATTGTTATTTTATTGCAATGCTGACTAAACAGTGAAGTATCTCCGTACCACCATTATCGTATCGTATAAATAATTTCTCGTCTCCATTCATTCGTATTACTTGGCTAAAGTTTCCTGGCTCCAATTCAATGACCATACCATGGGCCAATTCACAGTAATATTATTAGCATCGTAAAGATTTCATAACTTCTCCAAAACAATTCTTTTACCAACTGTAAACTTTCCGGGTGATTTTTATTGCCAAACTAAACCGTATAACAACAGTGCTGAAACCAAATGATGGTGGTTATTTTCTTGCTTATTTATTTAAACCGTCAGTTATTTTTTTATCGCATGAATGGAGTATGTGGAGTCATATGTATGTATATATTCTCTGTACACAACTGTACCTTAAATAATTGTGCTTCTTTTAACCCGTCGGATTCTGGAATAGATCCTAGCCGGAAAATCATGACGTGCTCCTCATCGTTACTTGATGATTCTTCAGGGATCGTTTCTGGAAACGGTCCAGAGGCAGCTGCACCAGTAATACTACTGCTTGCACTACAATTCCCTCCGGATGATGTTGTAGGAAGCGCAAGCTTTTCCAGCTACAATATATATTACAGTAAAGCATAATGTGCAGTAAGAAAAATAAAACAAAGTAAAAGGGGAAATAGAAGAGGGAAAAGGGAAGAGAGAAAGAAATGAGAAACGAGCTTTTTTCTCTTTTTTCTTGTTTGTTTGTTGTTTATGATGATGGTTACTACATGGTCATACACGAGATGTGTTATATAACTTTTAGCTTACAAGTTGTAATAATATTGGTGTTAAAGGGAAAGCATGTTTTGTACATGTTTGGCATTTCGAGGAATAAAAAGGAGAGAGGAGCAACTAATTTAAGAAAGCCGTAAGTTTTTATAACCTCATCTTCCAGCACGAGATTTCGGCTGTACTCTGGCTTTGCGTGTTCTGGAGTTGGTGGTGGAGTAGCGATTTTTTCTCCACCGGGGAGAACAATATCCTCCATGTCAGTTCTTGCTCCTTTACTATCCGCCTCTGTAGATGAATATCATGTAACACATTTTAGTTTTTCTAGTGTGCATTTACGTCTTCAAATCGTGTGACCCTAGGTGATGAGCACGATAACATAAAATATTCACTTGTCCACCAACGTCTCATTACCTGTGAAGACATCGCCAAATGGATCCTTTTTTGTTTTGCGAACAAAGTAAGGGTCCAACGCTTGTTTAGGCTTAACTGGACAAACAAAGCAGACCGGATCTGGAGATTTGTGAGACCACATGGATGGCCAGATTCGAAAGCCATTTTCCAGGCGAAAATTATTGAAATCAGTCGGTCGAAGTTGTTGACACAGTGGCGCAAACAAGTACACAAATAACTGGAACAAAATTATGGCAAACAAAACATGTTTATCGTCAAAAGAACTGTCTTCATGGTCAAACTTATTGTAAGACGGGTTTCAGACATTAAATTTACCGTAATGGCAGATATGGGAAATAAGTAATGAAACGGACTGACGGCCACAAGCTCCTTTTCAAAGTCAGCGTCTGCACACTCTTCTGCTGAGTCGATGAGAATCCAGTGCAAGGTGTATAGCAGTTTTGTCTCGGCTGCCCCTAGTCCCCCTTGTATACCACTGAGCTTTCTAGAAAATGAATTCTCCCCCTGTCACTCTTTGTCTCTGTCTTACCAATTTGTAAAGTAATCAAGAGGAAAAATTATGGTGTAATAGCTCTTGTCTCCAGATACGTACCGGTTCATTAAAAGCTGTGAGGTGCAATGCATCACATGCGGGAAAGCAGTCTGAATCATTCGCCATCTTGGAATGGCTCGGATAGCTTCAGTAAGACTTGGTGAAAGTCCAAATTGGATGTTTTGAACCAGAACTTTCTCCAAAGACTATTGGTAAGAAATGTGTGTTTTTGTTACATTATTGTGGAGAAAGTATTCGGTAGAATGAATTACAAATACAAAAAGGGTATCTGCACAGAATTTCGTGCAGTAACTGAGAGAATTATATGGAGGTAAATTAACTTCTTTATTTCCTCTATTGGAAATTTACGATGTTCAAAAATTGTGCTAGCAAAATATTTGGACCACACATACACCAAAGTGCAACAAAGAAAGTGGCCCATATATGCATATATTACATAAATTTTTTATATATATGTATCACTAAAAGAAGTGAATATCGATCTACTATTTAAAGTGAATTTCATTATTGTTTTTTTACCTTACAAGCCTCCCTTATTTCCTACATATATCCCAATGTAGACGACGAAGTAGCATGTTACGAAAGCAATAAAACATGATAGAAAACAAACCCAGAACGGCACATTAGTCTATTTTGGAACTCATAAATAGACTCCCAGTTTCATACAAATATTAATGATTTCACAGAGGAAGCCAGAGGAAGTTAAAACAGCACCAAGTATAAATGAGTCGAAAACACTTTAAAAAATTTCACAGAAAATCACAAGAGAGAAGGGGGAATATACGGTACTTTCACAACACATTATTATGGATTGGCTGTATGTAATACGGTTTCAGACTATTCGACATTGGGGCAAAAGGAGATATAAATATTTAGAGAATAGGGGATTTTGTATGAAAGACAGTACATTGAAAGAATAAGATGGGATAAGGTATTTATAGAATTAAAAGAGAAGAGATTGGTTAAATGCAAGTCACCACCATCAAACGCATTAATGTTTTAGTAGCTCGACGAAGAATATACTGCACAATAAAAATTAGTATTTTTACAAATGAATATTTTACTAGTCCCCAAAAAAGTGTTGCACAATTTATATTATATCAACAATATTCTAGAAAAATTTGCATTGGTCTACTGTACTATTCCGCAAGTACGGCCTAGTTTGAAATATCAAAAAATCAGTACTTCAAAAATTGTTTTTCTTATTTACTGAACGTAAATAAATGGGTTTGGCAAAAATTCAACTTCCTCGGCTAAATAAACACTCATAATTATATATAACATATTTGTATTCAAAATACCAAACTAGGATAGAAAATTAAACGATAATAATAATTATTAATGTGTCTACTCTACATGAAAGTGTAAAAGTGAAAGTACTTTTATTCATGAAAGTGTTAGTAGGACACCAAAATACCTCCACTTGTACCTGAAACGTAGTGTATTTGGTGTGGAATGAAAATGGTTACACAAAAAGAGATGCGTATGCTGTGTTTTGTCTCAAAAATAGCATGATTTGTTGACGACTTTATACCAAAGTTGATCTGCTTCGTCTGAAGAAAAAAATACCGTTTCGATCGACGAAAAGTTTTTTTTTTTTGCAGTTTTAACTTGCAAACAAAAGCTATGCAAAAATATAATAAAAACGTGGTAACATTTTTTTTTCAAAATGTCTATTTCAAAAAAATTTCCAAACCCAAGCAAAATACAAATACAGGCATGCTTCATGACACTATTTTCATTCCTGATATGGTATTTATAATGCAAACGTATCCTCCTCCTCTGCAGACAAATATCAAATCAATTTCAGATTAAAAAAAGAAACAAAAACTGTTGCCCCTGTTTGAGGATTTTGCTATTGAACGTACATACAAACTTGTAATTGTAAGCGCACATGAAATAAGCTGTGCCTGCTACACTTTATAATAAAAACGCAGTGGCTACTCGTTCATCGTTGCAAACTGCATATTAAAACATGCAAAGCCATCAAATTGATGGAGTGTACATGTCTCCATCTCCATTCTCCATCTATAAATTAGGTATGACGTTGCCAGTAAAGTAGCGCTACTAGCATGAAACTAGGCTGTATAAAAGCTAATAATTAAATTAAAATGGAGATAATGTCAGTAATTCCCCATATTTATAATCTATCACTACCAGAATGTTATGTGCACTGACATGCAGGTTTTTATAGAAAACTTCTACCATCCGAGTGTACTACACTCAATACTTTGAGTTCACTGCCCATCTGTAATGTAATAGGTAATGACTTCTGAAAAGCCTGAAATGCTGCATAGAGCCCACTAAGCTAACCAGTTAGTTTATGGTTAATTAATCAGGATACGATTGACAAGAGACGAGCGAGCAGGCACGTTTCTCCAGTGCGAATGAATGAGAGCAGTAGGACACATAAGAGACATTAATAGATAGCACGACACAGTTATATTTTGCCGTTGATGGCTGGTGTGCAAGTGAAAGCTTGCGGGCATAATCGACATAAGCACAACTGGGAATAGGTTTTTCCAATATCAGATCATAATCGTCCAAAGTAAAAATAAACCGGTTAAACGGTAAAAATATCAGAAGCCCATAATGTTCTATGCATACAAAAATTTAAATTTAAGCCTGCAATTTTACTGTGGTGCACACAAACATAGGGGTCGTGTAATAAGTGAGAACTTTTCAATTTAAATTAAAATTTCTACGGCTTGAATATACTCTTTTTATCATGACAAATTGATTTGTTGGCATTCGAAAATTTATAGTTTTTACGTGTCGACTCTTACATGATGAGTTGCTGGCGACTGACAAAACTATATGCATGTAGAGAGAAGAAGCAGAGCAATCATGAAATAGACAAATAATAGTTTATACTTTTTAGTTGGTTAGCATACATGTGTAATATTATAATAAGACAATATTATCTGTTTTGCCAAAGTGCAAACATATATTATTTCCCATTTTTAATAGAAGAATGCACTGATTTCCTCTACTTTGTATCAATCATGGTTAAATTTTATTTGAAGGAGTTTTCGAAGCTTATTGAGTGTAGTTGTGATCAACTATGGAGTACATTACATGACATTCTTCATCATTCTTTGCTAAGGCTCTTATCAATTACTCCATACATGACGCCAAAAGATTTCCTGCGATAAAAACATTATTAATGAAGGAGAAATGACAAATAAGAGGATCATACCACACAAGTGGCTTCATGCAATTTTCCCAACCGAGGCCGGATGAAGGGACATGTCTGCCTCCAGAGAAATGTCTGGATTGGAATTGGGATACAATGCTCTTCATCAGCGGACTCTGGAAGGTCATCTTGCTGAATCACAACCATCTTGTGATCTGAGTGGTTACCTTTACCACTCACGAGAAACCAAACCACATGCGGAGCTGCAAGAAAGAAACACGAAATATATGAGTGTAAAAGGGCTGAAAGGATTCCAAAATATTAATGCCAGGAAGGAGTGTATGCGAACTACATAAAATTGAAAGAGAGTGCACTAAAAATGAAATAGAGTCATAAAGAAAAATGAACAAAGTGCTTTCTCTCCTACTGATATAGCATGTGCGTTCTTAAAGATATCATAAACCAATCTCGTTGCTGTGTAGTATGTGTATATTGAGCGAAAGTACAATGGGAAGGAAAGCATACAAGAACATAAAAATGCCTACAACAAATGATGCGATGTGAAAGTGTACATTTTGCGATATAGATTTACCGACAGGTAAATGGTAAATACTTCTGTGTGAATACATGTTTCAAGCTAGTGGGAAATAAAAGCCATCGAATATAACGGCACGACATGACATCCCATATAAAAGATTACATTTTTATAGATATGATATGATTGCAAGACTAAGGTATGTACATATTTGACTACGAGGAGAGTGTGAATAGTGGTAAAATAGTACATGTAACAACAGACACGTTTCCCTTCTCATCCAAAATGCTTTCACTGAGGCGGCTAAAGAATGTGATTTTATTGATTGAGTCGCACTCGGAAGCAGTGGCAACAACAGCAGGAGCAGCAGAGGCTGAAGCTGAGCCAGGAGCAGCTTCTCTCACAGCCATCACCGTTATTCCTGTTGTTTGTCGTCGTATCTGCTGCTGCTCTCCATCCAACAACCTTCTCTTCATCTTGGCTTTCTTTCTCTTAGCATTACTGCCACCGCCACCGCCTCCACTACCATTGCTGCTACTATTATTCTTATTGTTACTTCTCGTCTTTCGCTTCATAATGTTGACGATGACACCTTTTTTCTTTGAGCAATAGGTATAAATGAGCCAACACCACCATCGATATATGCATTCATAGGTACTTTGTTCACTGGGATTGTGATTGTGAGCAGTGTGTGTGTGTGTGTGGTATTAGTCACTTACTACACTCATTCAATTCACTCATACGATGACAACGGGAACGCTGATAATGATGCTCTTATTATTATGGCTAGTCAGTCACGAAGAAGAGTGAAAAAGATTATTGTGTCCTGCTTCTTCTTGGTCTTGTAGCAGTGGTGGTAGCACTATCACACACAGACTTTTTTTCTCCTTTTTTCGCTCTGTCCCTCTCTCCCTCAACTCTACATGCATTATCTATTTGCACGTTTTTAGAGTCGGATCTGACAAAAGAGAGGATGAGGAAGGGAGAGAGGACACGATAAAAATATACTTAGCCAACCAGATCGGAACCATGTTAAACACTAACGGAGACAGTGGCTCATTAGACGAAAATATGAGAGAAGGACAAGAAAAGAGCGGAGGAAAGTGTACTACGTTCTGGATGGAGCAGTCAGGCACGAGCGACTAGAACGAAAAGGGAAGGAAAGGAGTTTCACAGACGACTCTGCGAAATGCAAAGCTAATTTCTCTTTTCTCCTTTCTTTTCGACATTCATACATGCTCCTTTTCATACTCACACTCAGTACTGTTGCTGCTATTACGTGCATGTATCATGCTCTCCGTCCTCTTCTGACCTACTACTACCTACACAACCGCCACCACTCTCACTGCTACCTTAAGCCTCGCAAAATGTTGAAGCATCGTGTAGTCGTCGTAGTTGTTGTCGATGTCGTCGTTGTGCGTACACCACAAGCTTATAATACACGAGAAACAGCATATGTGCGGCATCGAAGAATGGAAACG
The DNA here is from genome assembly GCA_034700605.1 of Willowsia nigromaculata. Taxonomy (NCBI): domain Eukaryota; kingdom Metazoa; phylum Arthropoda; class Collembola; order Entomobryomorpha; family Entomobryidae; genus Willowsia; species Willowsia nigromaculata. The sequence continues at coordinate 49,773 of JAQIXX010000025.1, forward strand.
TAAGAAAAGCATCCTATCTTCTTTACTTTCTTTTCTAATCCACACTCATGTGCTTTTGATATGCATGTATTTGCTGAAATAGTATAAAAGGACTCGTCGTAGTGGAACAATCGCGCTCCTGAGCCTATAAATAAATGTTATTTTGTTGACTGCTGGCTTTAGTTGGCCAGCAAGCTGAAGCGCTTAATGCTTCTTACTTTTATTCTGTGTGACGACGATGATGACTTTTCTTTCTCCGCTTTTTCTGCCCCTCCAACTATTCTGCTTAGACAAACATAAAAAAAGCCTTACTCACATATAAACCTGTCAGCGAACCATGGTTTTTTTCTATTATATGCACACTACACCGTTCGTAATTATAGAAGGGATTATTATGCCATCGCTTTCGTCCTTTCTTCTTTGTTGTTTTGCAAAAATCATGCTGATGAGAAGGACGATACGAATGTCGGGAAAAAAACCGGATGCATGCACCCGAAGCAGCCAGCCAAGGCCGATATCATAACGATTGTTTTCCCTACTTCCATCTCTGGTTTTAGTAGTGTTCAAAATTTTACTGTTATTGTTATCATTACATCAATTGCATTATATGCAAAGTTTTGTGAATGCTCAGGTCGCTTGCATAACCTAATCGCTTGTGTTGTAAGTGATGGTGGTAGGTCTTCCTTAATTTTTCCTATAATATCTTTATTCATCCACCCTTCTCCTATGGCATGACATAATAATCAGCTTTTACTCCTTTGCTCTCTATGCAATAATAAGTTTAGACGGCCACAATAATTTAGCCTTCCTCAGTGTTGAAGGATGTCAAATTAATATCAGTATGAGTTATAAGGATTTTCATTATTGGTTTTATGTGCATAATGCATGCAATACCATATATTCATATGCATCTTAAGACGATGTGTGGAACGGACGTTGATCATGGAAAGACGCACACGTTGATATTACCAGGGTAGGTGATAGATTTTTTTTGGCAATTTTCCGTCATACGAAGGCAAAGGAGAAGAAAGCCCTTTGGAAACTGGTAATTTGTGCTAAGCACGCAAATCCCAATATTTAATGATTGTGTGCATATCACACATGCAACGTAGCTAACTCTACACGCAGAACAGCTTAGTTGGTAGGTGTGTAAATCATCTCTTGCATGGCCAACTCACTCCAAAATTTGATAATTCGTATTCGTCTGTTTTGGAATTTTGGCCTGTTGTTACTAAAATGGCCGTAGTATCAAAATACATCCGATACCCATAAAACGGTTTTGTTTACACGGAAGTAGAGAATTCGTATATACGTTCATATAAAATAAAGTCCCAAGGGTTGTCTCTTGTTTTCGTAGGAATTGAGTACATAAAGCAAGCATCGGTATTCTTACCACCTTGCAGAATCAAGTGAATGAAAACGGGTCTCAAGTATGTGATGATGAGCAACGACAGGGTCCTCCTAATCCATGGTAAAATATTCTACTAATCATGCAGACAAATCTTGCTGACACAAGCATTTTAGTAAGAATTTCCATGTCGGCACAAGGTTTCAGGGTGGAAATGGTCTTTTGACTTATGCTTTTTATTGTCTCCCAACCCTACTCATTCAACAACAAAGGAGGGCAACGTACGTGATGATACGAAATGGACATGAAAAACAACGTGATACATTTATGGTTGAATAAAAGAATGATAAAGCTATAAAATGGGAAGATCATCTTTATATGGCACAGCTTCTAGCCAGACTCTTATTTATTATCACAATTTTGCAACTATAAAGTTTTAAATGGACAATGAAAAAATGAGATCTCATAAAAAATGCATGCGTTTGGGAGCCTGCCCGAAATACACTCTTGGAAAGAGATGATCAGCAAATGAGTAAATAATAAATGTATATCTTGACTTACCTATATTTTACACGGTTATGAAACGTCCTTTTCACTTGAAAAATGTATGGCACGCTACAGAGTGGCAGCAGTGGAGTTGCTGGTTCTTGTAACGCGGCTGAGTATAATTTGGTGGGTCTACTACTAGGAGTAGCGGCAGTATAGTAGATAATATAACAATTATTAGCACTTTTCTCTGACTTTGATTAATACATTACAACAACATGAACAACAGTAGTAGAATGAACAAGAAGACGAATAATAACAAGAGGAGTATAACGAGCAGCACTCTTGGCTCATTATGATAAACTATTAAAACATCAACAAGAACAACAACTTTCTATCCTTTTTGTATGTATATTTCTTCTTTATTATATCTTTTCCTCATCTTTTTTCCCGATTTCTCCTAATTTCGTATATCGTCGTTTCTTCAGGTTCTCCTGATAATGCCGCGCTGCTGACCGAGAAATCACTAATCACCTCTTTCTTCTTCCTCCCACTCTTCCCACAGGTAAATTATGTATGAATGAATCGCATAAGATTCCACTTAAACTAGGTCAGCAACGAAGAAAGGTTAAAAACACTGATGCTGCTGCTGCTGGTGGTGGCGGCGGTGCTCACGTTGCAAGGCGAGGAGAGGAGGGAGAAAAGATGGATAGCAAGAGAAAGCGATGGGGAGAGAAGGCAATGCAATGTGTACGTATGTGTTGGATTGCAAATGTGTATCTTGATGTGTACGAGCGAGATGGTGAAAAGTTGATGTTGGTTGTGGTGTTGATGCCCCGGTTGTATGCAACTATTAAAATGTATTTCAATGTACAAAACGCTTATACGTTATACTTTTTGAGGAATCGGCGGTAAATAAGATACTTTTCTCAACTCCATACATACAACTCTCTAGCGTGTGAACTATTCTGTGTGGGAACGAAAGTGCAGAAAAGAAAGAAGCAGGTGAGTAAATTGAGACTAGCAGAGTCCCCCGAAACCTCTTTTGAAGATAAGGGTATAATATTATTTCCTAGAATTAATAAATGGAGAGCAGAGTTTAGGGAAATGCTGGCTTGGAAAAAGGAGTATAGAATAGCAAGAATGAAAACTAACTGTGAGCAAGTTCAAGAACTGGAAAGAAAAGGAAAAACTTTTTGCAATTCTCGGAGCTCACAATATTTTTCAAAGATTTTTTCCGTGTTTCCCCTTCTTTCGTAGATATTCTCTTGTTATGATGTACTTGTCTGATAAGAAGGAAAATGGAGAGAGAAGTCAGTTTTTGTATTGTAATTACTGTAGCGTGGGGAGGAAGAGTAAAGCGGTTTTTGTAGTAAAGGACGGACGCTGAGCACGACGCTGCTTTTCTTTTGTTGAGAAAAGCCTTGAGTGGCCGTTTTTGTTTGAAAATAGTGAAAGCAGACGTAGTAGTTGTAACAGCAGTAGTGGTAAAGACGTTGGAAGGGAGCGAAGAGAAGAGTGAAAGAGCACACCAAGGGAAAAAAGGGATGATGTTGCCTAATGACGACGGAGACGGTCGACCCGACCGACTTTACTTGTAGAGCTCACGACCAGGTCTACTAACGGCTCTCTCCTCTCAGCAGAAGCAGTTTCTCTCTCACACACAGTGAGAGTAAGGAGAAGAGTGAGCAGGCAGCGAGCGAGAGTACATATTTACACGAGTGGCAGTAGAAGAGTAAGAAGAAGAAGAGAAGACGAAAAACAGGAAGAGAAAACGTAACGCAAGAGTTGAAGCAGGAGAAGCAGAAGCAGCAGCGTACCATCATGTTATAACGTCTTCCATCTCTCCACTATTTTTGCCATACGAAACACAGAGAAAGAGGCAGAAATGGAGAGAGAGAGAGAGAGACGGTCGTCGAAAGAATCGATTTTTGTTGGCATGAGTAGATCTCTTCTCTTTTCCCGGAGAAGCTCTAGTTGCAGAGACCTTTTTGCCTATACATAACCATAACATAATGTGTAGCATTCACTAAAGTTTTATATCACTATTCCCGGCTATTTCGCACACATTCATACATTTTCTGCTCGGAGGATGTACCACAACCATATATAATATTTGTTAAAGTCAGAGAAAAAGCATGAAAACGACAGATACACACACAGCACACAGAGATATCATAGGTACGCTCATATACACATGGACTCGTGTGAGTGAGAAAAAGAGAAAAAGTACACAATTCTGCTGTTGCTACTGATGCCTTTGTTGCTACCTCTTTTTCATCTCTCTTTTTTTCTGCGAGTGGTGTTGTGTGTGTGTATCCATACTAATAGTAAGTTTGGTTGGATGCTGCTGCTGACTGAGCTCCTGTGAAAGGGAACTAGTAGTCAGCAGTTGAGTAGTGGCTTAAGCTTTCATATTATTCTGTTTTCTAGGAGAGAAGTTATTCTCTGGACCACTTGTAGTTGTAGCAATTTCTCTGTCTATTTCTTCAGTAGTAGCAAAGGAGAAAGAGAGAGATGAGCAGGCACTAACTCATCGTATCGTTTCTCTCATAGATCATATTACACTCACAATACAAAAAGGCTTTCAATAGAAACTGGTACACATAGCACATTCCATTACACAATGTAGATATTTTGGTGGTAAGATCATTGTAACTAGAGATAGTCCGAGTGTAAACGTTCGAACATGTACATACACATTACTCCTTTCCTACAACTTGTATATTGCATTATTATTGCAATTTAGTAGAAAAAGTACTCGCATAAAACCAACAGTAGTATCGTAATCTACGTAAAAGATGGAATTCTATATATTGTCTATGTACTGCTTTTCATAGTCTGTAAGCTCATAAGTAGTCATTTCATTTCTTCTCGTTTTTCCCAATAAAGGAAAAATGTATGTGTTCAGTTTTTTTTTTTTTTTTGAGGGAAAAAAGTTGGGAGAGAAACGAGAATAGAAAATATTAAGCCGATGTTTCTCATGATGATGATGGTGTTCTTGAATTGAAAAGAATGCGAATGGTAATGGCTCTTGTTATAGATGAATGTGATCTGCTGCTTCGTTTATATGAAAGCATCGTACGCTGTACTTACGGCAGAATACATGATGATGGTCGAATATATATGTATGAACATTTTTTATTAAGAATGTGATCTATATTAGTATAGACTATAGTGCATCTTTCATTTTCTCTTGTTCTTCACCGTCATTACTATAATAGTATCCTTATAGGCAATTGTAGTAAGATGACAAACGACCACCACACAGAAACAGAGCAAAAACTCAGCACATTTAGGAAAAACCTCGTACATAATACATATTCAGGAGTCGGATGATACTTGACTAGAATTCACAATCGTCCAAATAAAATGAGAAAAGATATGAATAGCAAGAAAGTTAGCTGTGAGTGAGAAAACAGTGAAATTTCGACGGTAAGGAGTATGATCTTTGCACTCTGCTCTGTACGCATTGTACATCCAATCTCAATATCATCAGTTCCATCATTCCCTTTGTAAATGAAGCCGCATCATTTCTTTTAAATAGTCAATAGTTTTTTCCCCGTATATTACACTTGCATCATATATTCCTCATAATATATTATGTAGATGTTTATCAGTTGGGAATCTATTGAGAGGAATATGGTGCTTAACAAAACTCATATTCCAAAATAAATTGCGAGAGAAAGAGAGAGAGAGAGACGGGACCGCTTAGCCTTTTCATATTATTTTCTTGCAGTATTATGCCGAAAGAGAGTGATTTTTCTTGTAACAAACCAAAATGAAAAAAGTGCTCGGTATGATTTGCGGATACTTATCATTGTATAGGCGCTTAGTAGCCGAAGTTGTACAAGCTGCTGGACGAATTATGTACACAGGATTTAATGCTATATTAATACGGAACGTGTCTATGAGTGTTTTCACATGAACGGCTAGAAAAAAGGAAGCGACATGAGATTATTTTTCTCTTTTCAGTATTTTCTCGGTTTCTTCTTTCATTTGCGCTTGTAGATTTTTCTCTTGAACGGACCATGACTGACTCTGACTGCATGACGATGAGCAAACCCGGCGTTGTAGGAAATAGTAAGTTTATAAAGTTGCAGGAATGTAAACATCTGGTCATGCCTCATCGGTACGTTTATTTCTTTCAGGTAATATTACACTGCTGCGTAATAAGCGAGCACACGCTATTTCACTCCACATTGAATCGCATACGTATTGCATAATATATACTTTTACAAAGGAAATTGAGCAATGGAGAAGAGAACGAAAACGAACTAACTTGAGTCATTCATTCGTATCAACTAAACATGAACAATAAATTATGCTTCGGGAAATATAGTTTGTTGCTGACTTTCAAGCCAAACTTTCGAATCCATCATAAAAGCATTTCATATTAATCATACCATTTGTATACTTCTCATTCTCCCATTTTTTCTCGGAAACCATGTAAGAACGCCCACAATCTTGAGTCATTGTGTGTGTGTGTGTGTGCCATTCTCAAGTCAAGACTCAATCTTCATCTCTCCCATTATTTCCCGAATGTCTAGAATCAAACTCAACATTTTATCATCGGTCGATGGCATCCTTTTCTAGAACGAATTTTTTTGCCTATAGAAAAACAAACAAAAACGACAATGCTGCTTACCCAACTCACACAAATTCAAATGAAACGATGATGATAATGACCACCATATTTCTCCTAATGGCTGTGTGTCTTCATCTTTGCGCAGAATTTTAGGACCCGAGGAGACTTCTCGATAAGGTTACTGGCATTTTCGGTTCTACATGCTCCATTAAAACTTTCCGCTTTCCTGCTCGTAAGTTCACTCACATGACTCTTCTCTTTCATTCTACCCTTCTCTGAACAACGCTGCTAAAGTTCTATCTGCTAAGAACTTTCACCAAACCTTTTCCTCTCCACCTATCTCCATTCCACTCCGCTAATAGCTTTGCGTAATTTGCAATATGAAGCTATAAGATCATTATATTCTCAAACTACTACGTCAAGTACGTGTAAGTTAGGATATTAATTATTAGCTTTTATAATTGCACTCTGTGTAATTTTTTCTTTCAAATGAAGCCCACAATAAGATTAAATAAATTAAATTTCGTGTGTAAAATGACCTCATTATGAAAAAGACATCCACATTTGTAGATGATATTCGTATTCAAAATTAATGGATTTCATAGACATGTAGTAAAGCCATTTCCGCTAGCATCTTTTCGTTCTTATTGCTAAATATTGCTACATGTATGGACAACAATGATGAGCACTCAGATGAAAGCTCATTTGCTCTATGAGAGTAAACCATTATGTGTTCACTACGCATTTACAAGCATGGGAAATGAGAATGCGATGTGTTCAATATCCGGTAAATAACAACTACTACCCATGTTGATTTCCTCATTGCTGCATGGCTAAGGTACGTTAATAGAAAAGCTAAAGTTGCTGGAAAAGGTATATACACAGTGGTAGTGGTGAAAGCTAGATCTTCGCACAAGACTGTTTAATATATTATCCGTATGGGACAAGCAACCAGAGAGCTGTTACCGCGTAGCTACTGCAGTATCAGCATAACATTATCGAAAACAACATACTGAAATTCAATCAAGCGAATTACCTTGTTGATAGAAATCTCATGATCCGCATCAGAAAAGCTCTTTATCTTAATCTTTTCTCCATTCCACTCCAGAAACCGCTCAACAGTCATACATTTTATCTATGAACCTTATACTGTAGTAAACAAATACTCGATATTATGATTGCCTACAAATCGACTCAGACAGCCTTTTGCCTTCTTTATCCCCATGAAGTACACTTTTCCATATAAGTAGGTAGTATTAATATGATATCGAGGCAGTAAATCATCCTAATACAGGTCGAGATGTAGAAAATACTTATTGGCGACCATGTATATAGTTGGATGATATTGCTAGTAGGTATGACCTTACTGAAGAAAATGGGATGATGTCATACTCTTCCTGGGTGTAACAAAAAATGCTGCAAAGCAACATAAAAGTTTTAAGTTTTTCAAAAAATTCCTTTCGTCGATTTGAAACGGTCTCTATCTTTGAAATTGAATGTTTCCTTTCGCAAGTATTTGGTAACTTTGCTGAAATAGCTATAAGCTATCTATGTAAGCGTTACATGATTATTATGACAATTGAGTATTGACTACTGGCACGGTTATAGCACATGATCTTTTCAACAAACCATATGTGGTTAAACATGTTATTAAGGAATAAAAGGGTTGCAATAAATTTTTAGGGCTATGGGTTTCTCGTCTTTTGGTTTTCAAGACGAAAAATACATCATTAGATGAATGAATAGATGCCTTTTTACTATTCCACTGGACTGCTCAGTGGATCGGAAGAACACAGCTAAGCTAATGCTTGTGGCACGTTTTGCGATTTTTCGGGAAAAGCAATATAATAACGACTAAAAAGCACCCAGAAAGCCAACAAGCACAAAGCCCGTTAGGTAGTTTATGTGCGTGTTGCATATATTGGAACGAGAGCTACTATCACGGATTGCACTTCACTATAATAATACACATTACATTTTACTACTTTTTGAGCGTACCAACCATATACTTGCAGAACATTGCACAAAAATACTGACTTTTCGTTGAAGAGCAGATCCTCAGCTCTGTTTGTGTGTGCAGGCCGTTGTAAAAGAGTACTCCAAAACAGACCTCATTCATGTAGTTACCATGTTTTGTGCGATGGGTGCACAAGATCCTCCGTCATAAAAATTTTTACTGCATGACTGGTTTCCTTTTTTCATCGCTTATCACCAATATCCCACTAGGAATGAACAACGCACCACTGACATGACAAAACTGTGAATGTGTAATACATTATTTGCTTACTCCCTTGCAGTGTTTGTGACTCCATGATCCCGCTGGCAATAAAAGAAGATGTAGCTTTATGAAGAGCGAAGAGGAAACAGACGAGCTTAGTCGGAAGGAAATGAAAAATCTGAAGAAAGCATGGACTTGGAAATGAGCCGTTTAAATGGATACATATTGCTTGACTTATTAACGTTGTAAAAGTAGCGGATAAATGCCAGGATTTTCATGTAAAAATTATTTGGTGATTTGGAGACATGCAAATAAGCTTGCAATTGTACCAGTTTATTTTCTTGTGCTGAAGACCAGACCAGCGTCAGGTCTACAACAACAACATTTCTAGCTTTAGGCGGACTTTTCATGGAAACATGGGTGATCAACTTAACAATGTCCTAAATTATCACTTGAAATCCTTGCAATTCTTGAGGGATAACGAGGCGAGGTGTTTTTACAATGTGGAATTAAAAGATCTCTTACTCGCATTGCTAAATCTGGCTAAATAATGGAGCTTGATCTATACATTTTATTTATTCAGCTGTTGATGCTAGTTAAGATTGATGTTAAAGTTAGCGCAAACTTGGTACTGACTCCCCCCGCAGGCTACGCCCCAAACTTTAATTTCCACAATAAAAATGCATTCTTAAAAGGTGTAACATTATTAGCCAAATGACTCTACTTGCCAAAATTTACCAATAATTCGAAGTAGCATTTTTTTAAATAATGTTTTTATCTTTCAGACCACATCAAGAAACTGATAAATTGCATTCAGCCTGAACCTGGTAACACTAATCCAGTATATGATCCATTGCCCATTACAGAATCTCTGAATCTTAGTTCAAAAGGAGCTCAAACAGCTAAAAAAATGCGATATATATTTGACTACGTTGGGAAAAGGAAGCACAACGAAACGTGTTTAGGCGACACATACAAAAGAGACTTTATTAGACGATTATACGATGCCATTTGCATGAAGTATGAGGAGAAAATAAAGTTTTTGGACGCTCTCTCGTGTAATGCCACACAAAATCTAGAGTGCAGACAGGTAGGTGTAGAACCCAATCGACAGTTTGCAGAGCAAGCAACGCCAATTATGCGGTGCTTGTGTCCGGATTACAGCAAATCGCAAGCGTATCTTCCAGAAACATCGAATGCTGGCGGATACTTTGATAAAACAAGAGAGCAGTGTGTTCTGAAAACTGGCCAAAAATGCCTAATTAATCCGAAATCTTTGGACGCGAGACTTGTATGGAATGATTTTGATTATGATGGGGATAACGATGGGGTAGCAGAAGGAATTGGTACATCATTATTATAGATTAACCACGGCAAGCTAAGTTATAAACACCTTTTTACTGAGATTTTTACGATTTTCCTGAATTTTACATTTTTCAATAAGACGTGGTCGATTTGCGACCGATTGCCTTAACATATCCGTGTGTGGATCATGCATACTGCTACACAGCCGATCACAAAGAAAAAGAAATCCTGGAATTACATCGGGACAGGTGCGTTTGTGGGGAGGGATATTTTTCAGGGGCTGATCGTGAGTGTCATCATGGTCGAGATGCTCCCACAACAAAAGGGTTATGGTTGGCAATGCTCTTCTTTTCACTTGCAGTGGCAACATTTATTGGCGCTTTGATAGTGTAGATTTGTTTTCATTCATCATAAGATATGTAACGGGTTTAAATTAAGAAACATACAATAAAGGATTCGATAAGATGAATACTCAGAAAAATAGTGGAATTAATGTTTATTTCTCAAAATTCTCAAGATGTGTGAATGGTTAGAACATCCATCGTTTCTGCTTCTGTGTAATTGGAGGGGACGCGGTTGCGGTCGGTGGAATGTCGATTAGAGAATCATGATGGTGGTGGGGACGATGAGGATATTCCAATTCGTCACCAGAATCTTCTTGATCCCCAACTTCTTGATTGTCCAGTAGCTCTGCATGATGATTACTGTTTCGTTTTTTCCCGGATCCCGTCCTCAAACGAAACTTTTGCAAGCCAAACTTGCTTGGTGTCAAAGTGGATGGGGATGATGCCTTGCTTAACCGCTCAAGTTCACTTCCCCTAGTGCTTCCGGAGGTTGATATAGTTTTTAATATGGAGGCAAACCCTGTTTTAAACACACCGCCAACCGCAAAAAATAATTAATAGTTTTATGCTTACAATGAATACAACAATTAAACATACATAAAACATATTATACATACCATGAGATGTTTGAACTTTCGGAAAACTATCTTGAGCGCTCTTGAAAATTCTTCCTACCGTCTGTGAAACTTTGGTTTTACTACCGTTGTACTCAGAGAAGGACATTGATTGACAATGGCTTCTACACAAAGTAGATACTTTGATTAGATAAAAAGTAATGCGGATTTCTTTGAATTTATCCTTGCTTGTAAACTTCAAATTTGCCTTTCAAACACGGCAAAACACTACTAGTTTAAATATTTGTTACATCCCACAAAAAAGTTATAAATACTAGCTTCCGGACTATGGACTGCATGCAGACCAATACTTGCAACTTTTCAAATTATATTCCTTGGAAGAGCATAAAAACTTGATATTATGTTTTGCAATATGCTTGAGTACTGAATAGATGCTTCTATGCAAAACCTTAAAACAATAAACTAAATCGAAACTTTGTACACAATGAATCTGATATCTGTTTAAAAAATCGTCTGTACAGAAAGTAAAAATATTCTCATAACTCTAAGTCAATGCTCATTCCAAGCATGTAACTACTAAACTAACTATACTAATCAATCACAATATAGTGCACTTCTTGTCATAAAAAATAAAATATATAAACGACTTGCTTGTGAGTACATATAATAGTAACGTAAGCCACATCCTTACATGAACGTGCTTTAATTTATTCTTGCATTGATAGAAGCGCACGAAGCTAGCATTCATTGATGATCCCTATAATATTTCTCCATGTCCGTGAGCTCCATGAAATCAGATTTTTTAGACGAGATATGTGACTGCAATGCGATCATCATTGTGATTTGACTCTTCATGTAGTCGAGGGTAAACTCAACTCATTAAAGTTTTTCTGCTCCGCAAACACGAGCATGGAGAACAATGATACATAAAATATCACGTCATTCATTTCATCACATCAAATTTATGACGGATACAAAAAATACAGAGATATATGAGAATGCAAACGAGAGCCAGCAACAACAGGAACATCATAATTATGATTGGGGATAAACGCACAAAGGCAACGGCAACATGTGTCGTACTCAAAAAGGTCGGATTCACGTAGGAAAATACGTGGATTAATTCACCATTTAATTGATCACGTAAACTTCGTCTGCAGAGAGAGGCGACGGCGACAGATATGTTAACAGAATGATGTATTGACAATGCATTTCGGTAATGATGTTACGTTGAAACGAGTTAGCTGAGTCCACATATAACTGTGGAAGTTTTTGAAGAATTGATTAAGACTTCTTAATAGTAGGCTTGTAAAATTCAGACACGTTAAAATGGACAAATGATGTGTACCGTGGAACTAATCTTGGAGATGCTAAAGATTTGGGGCAACGTGATAAGCTAAATAGGTAGATCAAGGAATTATGCTGTACAACTTCATATCCCTATCATGGTGCTTTGTGTGAATGTAAATGACTTTTTAAATGCTCTGTGATGGACAGTTCTCGAATTACTTGCACTTTCATTTACTTTTAGTTTTTTAAACTTTCTTTAATTGATACTGAAACGTTTCTTGGAACGGTAGTGGAAATAGAACGTTTATTATTTAAAGCTTCGTTTGCTTGTGCTTCAATATCATTCATAAAAGCTAAACATAGCACTTTTAAGCGCACAAGTAAAAAATACGTATAACGGACGTAACACTTGTTTTATATGAAGAAAGATGTCATGAATTACTTGACTAATTTCATCTCATGCATTTTATTCGATTTTTATTGGATAATTCAAATATAACTTTTATAAAAATGAATTGAAATGGAACAATATAAAATTACTAAATTCATATTTAAGTAGTTTTCGTAACTATTAAATTAATTAATTAGTGTGAAAATGGAAGGACTCTCATAGATGTGCGCACGCATTATAGTTAATGATAGTAAGTACAATGATTTGCATTTTCACTTATTCATACACAGGATATTATAAACCGACATTTAAAATGACAATTCGTAAGAACAAATTAAAATTGACACTATCCCACATAAAATAGTTACCTTTAACTAATGGTAAGTTGACTATGCCTGTTTTTATTTTCAGGTAGTGTATTTAGTGTTGGGCAACACTTCCACATTATTATAAAAGAGTAAAAGTGCACATAAGAAAATATCATGAATATCTTCCTATCAATTCTATAGTATGAAGCTTTGTCATTGAAGGTGAAGGGTTCAAATTGATTAATGAAATATACAACAAAGATCAAAATAAAAACGTCACATAATGCTACTGTAATCATTTTGTAATTTTACTAACTATCATAAGTAAATGTACTGTATTTATAAAACGAGTTACTGAATTACATTTGTATTCCAGTTGTACAATTTTTGACATCTCATCGCTTAATGACTAGAGTTTAATAACTTTTTTATGAAATAATTACGCATCATTTTATTAGTGTCAGATAGCTGTGATACCTGCATGGTATATTAAACAGACTCATTAAATGCTATAAACGAGATCGATGCTACTACTGTACTGGCGGTAGTTAGTAATAAATTTCACTTGTGAACTTGTATCAGGTATGTATATCGAAACTAGAATGGAATGACTACATGAACGCGTGCTGATGAAAATTTTAAATATAGAAGCACGAATGGTTGTCAAAAGGGTGATCAATGTTTGATCATTAATTAGCTCAAGACGTGCAACTTTGGAGGAACAGTCACTGATCCTTTTTTGAATCAGACATGGGATTGATGGAGCATTCTGGGATTTGATCGTTGTTTTCCAACTCAGCGTTCCCTGGCTCACTGTGTTCTTCACAAACAGAATTCATTATCTCAATGGCACATCTACGAGGAAACCATCCTTTGGGTCGTTCATCTTTTGAAACATCTCTGGATCTGACCACAGCTCCTCCTTCGAATTTTTCCCCGTACAGCCAGTATCTGTATTGGGCCATACAAATTATATGTTATCATATGGCGTAATGAATCTTCTTAAGTGAGAACGGGATTAGGTATCAATTACCAACTACCCAATACCAACAGCATCATCTTATATAAGAATTGTAACTGAAATGAAACTGTAAGTTTAGCATACTTTTTCCACCGTGTCGCTAAAACACGATCTCCCTTGACCAGTGGAATTCTGGCTTCATCAGAACATGGTGGGTGGTACAAGGTACCAAACCCTTTTGTGATGGGAAACCATGACCCAGAATAATTTTCAATTATTTCATATTCTCGCATCCTCCTACGCTTATCACTTTTTTGGGCTAGCTGTTCAATCTAAAATGAATAAATGAATAAATACAAACACTGCCAAACTACTATAATACTATTAAAATTTATTTGTACTATTTTAATACGAACTGTGAGTGAGTATTGATCGCAGCCCTCCGCAACTGGCCAATTTATTCCATCTCCAACTGGAAGACATGCGAAATTCATAACCAACTTGAAGTTGTTTTTCTTGCCTAAATCATACGGGTTTTTGAAAGGATGGAGGTTTGTATTGTGACGTCGCCGCAGATGGGCCTTTTCAAGGATCCATTCTTCAATGGTTGTTTCATTACGAAGAATAACTTTCATCTATTTTTTCAAAGAACAACACCATTTTCGTATCAGACAGAAAAAGGTAAATGTATTCAATAAACGTTAAAAGTACCTGGTAATATAATAAAAATCCAACTCCAAGCACTACACCGACAGCACATCCACAACTGAATAGACACCATATAAAGCCATATAGTCCAAGGTAAACGAGTGGTGCTCCGTCGTATCCTTGAAACATGAAATAGCCCTACGAGAAAATTAACAAATGTAGTTTTTTGGCAAGGTTTTCAATGTTATCAATCAAACTCTAACCAACTAACATGTTAGGACTTACTCTGTACAGAGCTCTGTATAAGGAACATGCTAAAATGACGGTGGCTTGGCTGCAGCCAATGATTGCACACACCAAGAAGAAGACAAAATGGCAATGATTTTCATGACCAACACAAGAATTTATCCATGGACAATGGTGGTCAAGTTTCATAACACATCTTCCACCTGTTTAGAAGACAAATTTCGGTCAAATGATAAGTTATGACCTTATCAAATTAGTGCATAAACATGCATGCAAATTCATAACGCTCAAAACTTACATTTACGACAGTGATGAGCTCTCGGAGCTTTATAACCTTTGCACACGGCACAGTACTGAAGTTTAGATTTAGCGTCTTCGTCTTTCTGTAAACCGAGAGATCAGGCTTATTAGGGCATTATGATGACTTTCAATCTACACATTAAGCGACAATTAGATCAAAATTATGGAATTTTAATGGGTCGTACCGGCATCCAACCCAAAGGCAAATAACCAGGCCCATGGGATATTGCTGAGAAGAAATTGAACATCACTAAACCACTGGATACTAAAAACGAGGTTAACGACAATAATCCACCAACGCTTTCATTTGGTGGCCACCACATTAACGAACAGTAAATGACCTAGAGCAAAAATTGTAATTCTATTTAATTGTATGTTAGATTACGTAAATTGCATTTGGGAAAAATACAAAAAGGTTAAGAAGATTTACCGATAAAGTGATGGTTTTGATGAGTACTAAAATAAATTGTTAAAATATAGCAAACATTAGCTTTTAAAGAACACATGATCATAATCGTTTCAGACACTACATTTTTTCATGAAATACTAAATAATGAGTCCATGAAAAATAGTCAGTCATCCATTTCGACGCAAATCAAAACTTACCAATAGTCGACAATGGACCAATATGAATTAAAGCTCGAATAAATTCTCCGTAGGTTTTCATTTTGCCTTAGGTGTCAAAAATGAATGACGACAGAATCCACTGAAAAACACTTCAACTTTCAACCAATAGACAACGTAAAACCGGTAATAAACTCAGTTCTTAACTTTCGATTAAGTCCAGGACAGTGTTTTCTATTCCACTTGATCAAAACCAGGGCCACCCATCCTCAACCATCCTGTTCCAGCTTCTTTTGGTAAGCACTGTCAGCTGATACACTATTTATGGGTCCCAAGCGCTGGAGCAGTAGAGTAGAGCTGCAGGCAGGCAGCATTCGCGTCATGTACAAAGTGCGTTCATTCGCATCTCACCTCCACCTCACACAGTGTACTGTTCACTGTTCATGTTGCTTGTGGAGTGAAAGACCACTCTATATTGAGCTGAAAACTGTACATTTGGTTTTTAAAATATGTATTGTGCAATAACTTTCACGTAGATTAGTAAATTGTAAAAAAAATGTATTCGTTTATAGTCATAAGTCATAACTCAACTCATACAACCAGTCAAAGCAGACTTAGCTAGCTTGCTACTTTATTTTGTTCTTCTGGCTTTCTCTTTTACATTCATCATTCAAGGTTTCATTGCCTAATCGCCTTTGTTCATTTATTTCCTAAAAGTAGATGTTTGCATTGCAGCTTTACACAGTTTCCCGTCCAAATTTTAGGATATACTTAAGTCAAAGATTTTCTCTATTAGATGTTCGTTACAGTTTTTGAAAAAGTAATTTTTGATTGATTTTCAACTTAAATATTTAAATTCTAATTAACTCATCTCTTGTTTTAAAATTCATCGACCCTTAGCGTTGTCTTAATTTCAAATTAATGAACCATTTATTGATCTGCCTGCACCTGGCACCTATACACGTCAGCATTTCAGTTTCATTTGCGTCTGCGTTTCTGAAAAAAAAATTATAAAATTCATAAGTCTCACGATGCCCCAAACGCTTCCGATTTATCAAGTTCAAAGGAAAGCGTACAATTCATCACTTTTCCTGTTCGGTACTGTTTGGAATATAACACTTTTTGAATTCAATAATGAACAAAAGACATATTTCATGGGGGAGGAGGAGAGGTATACAATGTGTTTAGAAATTATTGAAAAGTCAACATTCAAAAACCGACACATGTCAAGCTGATATCATATATACGAATGGGAACATAAGAAAAGGATTGATTGATTGTCTTCTTTGATCAAAAGTAAAATATAAAGCTCAGTGAATTCACAAAGACTTTATTTATTTGATGCGTAAACAATTCCTACATGTTGGCAAGCCGCAAGCCAATGCATGGAATGGAATCGATACGAGAAAAATGAAATGACATAAACATTACCTTCGTTTATGTAATTAAACCAATCAGAACAACAGTGGACAAGGAAAACCAGTTTCGTCAAAATTCTGGTTTTTAAGTCATATATTCCAATTCAAAGAAACGCCTCTTTTTATGTAATTCATATAAATTTCGCTATTGTGCATGCTTTAAATTTATGTACCTATTGCGAAAATTCTGATACCTTCTATGCTACACAATTTAGTAAGCTATATCTTTTAATTCTGCACTCACCCTTGGACAAGTATATGATGATACTTCTTGCATGTAGATAAAAAATAATAGTGAATGAGACGATAATAATAAAAAAAATAATAGTCTCGCCACAAAAAAATAATATTGATCAGCTACCTTTCTCCATGTTTTATTCAATTCTGTGCATAAAGCGATGATAGAGATATTATTCATTAATTCAGATGTAGAAATAATTTTTCACTCTTTGACAATCAATAATAATATATTTGATATATTGCAACTGCTACAAAGAATTACATTCTCTTAGTAGGAACGGAATTGTCACAACGTCCAATTAATGAAATCAAATCACACGTTTGCAATCGTAGTGCAATCAAACGTTGATTATAACTCGCAATGATGCATCTTCAGACAGTGGCAGAGGTGCTATTTGTTGTTCTGGCCAGTTGCCATCCATTTTTAATCAACGCCAATGTTGTTGCTCGCAGAAATGAAGGCGCGTACAGCAGGACTTTTACTTTTCCTGTGACAGACCAAGTGCGACAAAAGCAGGACTTGAAGAGTGGTGGTCAACTGAACTAGTATTCATTTTATTTTACCGCTTTACATTAGTTTCGGTATGAACTTGCTGTATGTTAATTTCTCTAGTCGAAAGTGTCCATAATGGAAAGATAATTTTCCAAGACGAGTACAGTGAGCCTCTTCTTCCAATGCCAACGTTTCCTCCCCCTGCACATGTGGTAAAAAGACCACCTACTAAAGGCACAAATCGTATGCCTACGCACCAAAAAACATCCACTCCAGACATAACTCTCACTACCCCTTCGAGTTCTGGTACCGAAACGAAAACTACAAGGGCTATGGAAAAGTTTATCACACAGATTCCAACAAAGGTACTGTTACTGCCTTCTGCTTTGTTTCCAATTAAGAAAATTATTTGAAACCCATTGCACTGATGTGTGTCTGTCATTTCCTTTATAGTCACGCCCCAAGGAAGTTACCCCAAGTCCCATCATGACGGAAGACCCTGTTATCCATGGAAGTTTTTACGTGCCCTTTAGGAGACTTGATAGTAGTACAAAACAAAAGAATAACAAAAATAATACCAGTTAATGTAGTTCGTAACATTTTTAGCTTAAGACTAAGCTTCTTTTATCTAGTAAAGTTGTGTCATTGCACAATGATTAGTGATGTAAACCAAAAACCAAATTGTATTTCCTATAAAACCACCTCGACTTTAATATATATTTCTCTAATTCTCGTTTCAGGGAAAGCTATATATTTTGCAAATACATTATTGGTACTTAATACTATGAAACAATTTTATGTTCTGAGGGGGAGATTCTTCTTTGTCAAAGCAAAAAATGAATAAAATATAACATTCGCTTTTTAATATATTTATTTGCTTAACTCCAATTTTTATCTCCAAGTTCAAGCCAAACAAAGGAAAAAGCCTTTTGGTACTTCTTGCATAGCATGCTGGTAACTGTTTCTTACGAGTGGTCTTGGTACAGGTTCAGACTGTATTATTGGTAAACAGGGAAGTAACTTTTCCGGGTACTCCCGAAGACTCTCTTAGCGCTTGTTTCGTATGGTTCTACTTTATCGTGCAGTAGAAAAGATTTTCATCTGTATTCTCTCCATAACAAATTACGCCGCAGATTTCATTTCTCTCTAAGAAATAGTTGAAGAAATGGGGATGAATTAAAGTACTTTATCTAAATCTAATTTGTAGTTTCATCCGAAAGATTTCAGTGAAGATCAAAATGTCGATGACAACTTTGCTTGGACTTAGCTTTGGAGTTTTCCCATGCCTTTTGGTAAGGGAAGCATACTTTCATTAGTTTCAATTATAAAATTTATTCTAAACCTGATAAGCAATTTAATAGCATTTGGTTTTTTTCTACAGTTTGGATTTATTATGCTTCTATCCTTGCTCATTTGTGAATACATTGAAGAGTATGTTGCAAATCATATATGTGCATGGAAAAATAGGCGAAGACGGGGTTTGCGAAGCTTTTACAGAGGTGGGTTTTCAATTAATCACACTAAATTTAGCTACTACGTGAATGTACAAAAGACGAAAAAAATGGCCGAATACAATGTTGCTATTTGTTCTCGTGGTAGATTTTCGAGAAAGGAGAAACTCCCAGGATAACATGGGGACTGCACAACATTTTACGTCTTCGCGCACAAGATGTTACTCGTCATCCTCAAATGCTTGGGTTGGAGGTGGAGGGGTAGTTGCTTCCGGGGTTGATGTCAGGTACATGCCAACTGGAAACATTGCACTTCCTCCATCAGCTCCTCCCAGTGAAAGATCTGAGCTTTATGGTGCTCAAGCTTCGAGTTATTCATCAAATTACCAGTTGTTACCAATAGACGACTCGCCGCCAAGTTATGAAGAATGTGTACTTCCTCGAGTTCGTTTTCCAAGTTGCAACAATGGCAATAACAGAGTCAGTTTTACCAGAAGCCCAAACCCACATACAAGCTCTACAAATCCTAACAAACCGTCAGTTAAGAAAACATCGTCTCTCGAAAAAGACATGGACAAGGATAAACACTAAATAATATACAATTTTTTGTTTGACTTCCGTTATCAAGCAGTTTTGGCTACTAAATACGTTACGCTGACTCATACGGTAATAAAATAATAATAATTGAAGTGTATAAGCATTATTGTGAAACCATAATTCATTTTAATCCTCATTTAAAACGAGATTTTATCATGCAGATTACAACAAAAATAAATAGTTAAAACTATTCAATTCAAAGTTTTCAAATGTTCACTTGTGAGTTATAACGTTTTTATTTTCTGGAAGAACAAGCTGAAGCCTGTAAGATTTGCCTAGCTGATTCCCAGTTTTCGGTAGAAGGTCTTGATTTATTACTTTAGATCTCCATCACTCTACATAGAGTTGAAATCCCTCCAACCAATCCGATTATTTGTATCACGTCTTTCATATGTATGTCAGCGGAAAATGAAGCGTATGCTTTTGAAAGTGTAAAAGAACAATGGCCATCTGTGAAAACTTTGTGAAAAAATGCCCATCTATTTTAAGCCTTGAGCACATCCTCCTATGTTGCCTAATTGATTTTTAAACTTGCATGTAGGTAATGTTGTCTCGCACAAACGACCAATTGTCTGCAGTACTTGATGATATTGTAAGTTAAAACATCAATTGCCGTGAATGTGCTGGCCTGCTCTGCTATAAATTCCATCATGAACAAAAATCATCGCTTCAAAGTTTCCTTGAATTACGAAAAAACATGTGGCATATTTTGAGGAGAAACCATCGTAGTAATATTAGCTGGCGATGGGTGATTAGCAATTACATAGTAAGGAGAATGGTACACAATGTAATTAACAAATTTAACAGCCAATAATTATCATCTCGCTGTGAATATATCTGAAATTCAAAGATAATCTGAATTTAAAATCGCTGAACCAGTTGACAGAATCGCATGGTGAATTAAGAGCTAAAAATATTTTGGATCAGTTCCAACCTTTCGATGTTTTGTTGTTTCAGTTTATACAATGTACAATAGTTGAGGTTGAGAAGCTCATGCTTGAATATAAACAAAGAAAGCATTTCTTTCTGACAGGCTAGTGAAAGGGGAACACTAAACAACGCAATCTTTTGTACGTGTGAAACTAAAGCTTACAGATTTTCCGCTTTTGCAGATTTTTTTAGAAAGATTTTAAGCAATAAATTTCAACTTCTATCTTAAACTTCATTTCTATGCTTTTATTGGACATTTGGTAGTCAGTGTATGGGACTAGACTACGACCTCGCATTATTTAAAATCACGAAATAATATTATATTAGATCGAATTTACAGTAAGTCCGTGTAAACGAATCCCGACTTTTAAAATTTCATCCTTTTGAGATGAGAAGCAAAATTCCTGTTTTCAGTCCAGCTTTAGCCAATGTTAACAATTTTGATGCAATCAATCGGAAAACGTACGGAAACGTAATGAAAAACAGAAGTTGACTGCAGTGCCAAAGCATGGATTGACTTTTAATGAGCTGTTGCAGTACTGCATTGCACAAAACATTTTTGTATGATGCTAAGAAGTTGTGAGCTGTGAACCAATACCACCATAAAAACTTGGAACATTTTACAACTCAGGCGTGATACAAAAAATGTGACATGATGACAGGCATTAGACATGAGTTGGATGCTTTAATATGGTAATTATAGAAAAACTTGTTGACCACCGGAACTGGAATACAGAAACTATGATTTGATTACAAAATAGTATGATTTGATCAAAGGAAACGTGTTGCATAAGGGAAGGAGGAGAAATGACAATTACTAGGTAAGGTACATGTTATAAAATTAATCATGATTTATAACATGACCGACTCTACACGTTCTTAAGGTCACGCATTGTTTATGTATGATAAAAGCATACCAATAATGTCATCACTCATCAGCACATTTCATTTCAAAGTATTCCATGCTTTTAAGATACTTTTAAGTAATCCCAACCCAATGTTAAACATTATGTTTCCGTTGCGTTGTTCTGTATTGTTTATATCTTTTATCAGTGTCTAGGCACTGTATGAGTTCCAATGTAGCAAAAACTTTCCATCGAATGCAAACAGTATGGTTTATATCCTCTTACAAAAGTCAGCGTGTCCCAGAGTGTTGAAAGGGGAATAAAGTTTGCTTCTACATTCTACGTATATAATTTAAAATGGAACCTGCAGCGAAAAACCGAAAATTGTTACAATTCCTTAGTGATAAATTCATCATAAAGCCTTTTTCATCAGAATCAAATGAAGGAGAATAAAACTAATGGAATGAATATTTGCTGACGCTACCTTAGATTTGAGTCCTGATAAAGATGAAAAGTTAGGAGGCAAGTATCTGCCTTGACATGTGCAGATATACGCATAGCATATATCATTGAATATTGAATTACACATTTAATATATACGAGAAAGGCTTAGGGCTCGCCAAATGGATATCATAAAAGTGTCTTATCAACATTTCACAAATGCACATACATACTATTCATTCATGCTACCTAAATACGCAGGTCTATCTTTCCCCAACAAACACAATACCACATAATAATGTCTATCCATTTTCAGTGGGATGCATCATCACTCTTCTATACAATGTAAAAATGTTCACTATTACCTTTCCTTCATCATCAATATCTTCAGCGAGAAAGGAAACCACGCTGCGAAAATCTGTTGTTGTTGCTTATTTTTCATCCAAGTAATCTGTTCTACCTCATCATCACGCAGGTACACAGGTACACTGCTGGATACAATAGGAAAATAATATTATGTTATGCTATTCCTTCTCACACGATACACTTTATATAAAACCAATCCATTATTTCAATGCCCCAAACCGAAACCGTTGTCTTTTTCCTTCTTCGGGCTTGTGTAAATCGCAAGCTCGGGATTACCTATGATAAAGTCAAAGGAGAGTTTATAGTGTGCATGTACGCGTGCTTTACTTGAATTCATAAATCCGATTGAATCTTGTCTAAATATAATTTATAAAGGCTATGTAAGTCCTTTAACCTTGTTGTAACCTCCAATTTGGAGGAAAGGGTTTTAAGAAATTGTTCATCGTCTCTAGTTCTTGTTCACTTAGAATCTCTCACTCGCATTAGAAGCTGTAAATAAAAGCTCCGCATCGTTTCCATTTTGTCTGTTTACCAAGGATCGCTGCTAACATGTTCCACCTCATTTCTTCATGGAACGCTATTTGGAACAGTGTCATTTTTTACGTCTTTCCTTCTCATCTCTTTTGCTTTCCGAATTGATTTTCTTTAGTGCTTCTGGTAAAATGACCAACTGACTGATTGTGAGTAGGTAAGCACAGTTAAAAAGTGCTCAGGAGGATATTTGAGAATACCAGGTTGGATAATATTCATTCATGCCTCATATACGTAAAACTGATAAAATCTGCAGCAACAAAGCTCTTTCGTTTGAGTGATTCTGCTCCAACCTACGTAGTTACTTGTGCTTGTGTTTCTTCCTCTATATTCCGCCTGTCACCGATTGCATTAACCTCATCAAAACAGTTGCTGCCTGAATGATTTCATGGCTTGTGTTCTTCCTATTTTTCTCCTGGCAAGGAAGAAACTTGATCTGTAGTGGTGGAAGATATATTACTTATTTATCAGTCCACGTCTAAAAGGAAAACCATCAGCGATATCGTATTATCATCCTCATCACCCGAGCTAAAAAAGACGAGCACTCAGCTTTTTGTCTTTGTTTTATACTCGCCTGTTCTTTTAACGGGTATATATACCGAAATTTTTTATTATGATGTATGTGTCACTGCTGCAAGTAATGGGTAACCGTGAAAGCCTTGTTGGTAGTTTGAGTGACTGGCACCTTTCCACTTAGTTAGCTTTCGTTTAATGTTTTTATTTGCACAACGTCCGCCAATGATAGAGCAAGTTTTAAGCGAAAATCATCATCAAAAGTGGATTGTGGATTCCATCAACTGGGTATACACAAGCTGGAACGTTGTACTCGTCTCTTTTCTGTAGTAAGCCAAAACAACAGCAACCACACGAACCGACAAAGTACTAAAATGCTACGTAAGCGTCCTTTTTCTCATCTGCAAAGTAAATTCTCTTCGCTCTTATTAAGGGCTGTTAGATGCGCTAAAAGTTCTCCAAGGAAAGCTTCTATTTGTCTGTCGTCAGGTTTTCCTCAAATTGGCTGACCAATTTTCCTACTTCTTAATCAATCTAAAACGTTCTTCAAAGTCTTCTTTTATGTTTCGATTTTGGTATTTCCATCATTCAGTACTTTACTTCAAATCATGGTTATCAGGGTTGAGGATAGTTAGTTAACTTATTACTGTACGTATTCACGTATCTCATTTCCAAGGTTTACGCTTACGTATAGTAAAATTGACACGAAGCGGGTTGGTGATTGCTTGAGAGGATAGACTGATGTTGAAGTGGAAAATGGGTTATTAAAGTGCAAGTTTTTTTGCTACGAGAAAGGGCAGTGAAAGTTGTTTTAAGAATCATAAACCGTGCAACAATCTCCTTAAAACATCTAATAAATCATTAAGTGGTTTTATGTGCAGCGTTTAATTTAACATAATCATTTTCTTTAATCTGATATTGAGATCAATCAAGCCACTTTAGTGAATTTTACGATCATTACTGGTTGGTTTTTATAATATATTTCCGTTCATTTCATATGATTTTGCTTTGAATAAGAAAGGGTTCAAATATCTCGCTATGCTGAATTTGGGCTTAATAATTACATATTATACTACTGTAGGTTTTTAAATCTAAAAAATACTTTATTTCGTCTCGATGCTGCTTCGTGTTTTGAGCATGAAAAAGAGGTAATAAAGTAACGGAAACATAAAAAAGTATCACATATCTTAAAGTGTCGTGCATCGCACATCAATTACTTTGGGATTATGAGTGTGCAAAATACTATGAGAAAAATGACATTAAGTGGATGTTTCTACTTTGCGAATACGTAAGGTAAAAAAAGGGTCACAAACAACGATTTTGTATGCGATGCTAGCAGCAAAATAAAACGAGACAGTAAAACAGTAGAAGATAAAACCAGAAAAAAGTGAACAGCGCAGCAGCTAAAAAGGAGACCTTGATTCATAAAAGATCCAGTGAACTTTCTCTTGTATAATAATATTCACTTGGTTGGTGATGTGATAATGCCGATGCACAGCACATGTATAAGATATAAATTGATACTTGATACATGGTCTTCGATCATCTATACTGTCATATCATAGTTTTCATCATCATTGTCCTTGCCGTCTTCACTAAAAGCGAAGCAAACTAATGCAAAATGCACATTCAAGTTGCCTTCCCTTTGCCTTTGGCCCTGTCTCAGCTATTTTGTAGGGGCATCTTCATTCACTTATCAGACACCGACTGGTGCAAATAGAATTCTTCCATTCCATACCACGACGGTCTGATTGAAGTAATCAGCTAGTAAATGATAGAAGCGGAGAATACACGGAGATAAAATTCGGTAGAACAAAAAGCACATGGATTACTCAAGAAACTAACAGTTTCCGTTTTGTCGCAAAGTCGCATCTTCAAGAGAAGCTCTCTCAGCAGTGCAATGAGTGGAGTGAAGTTATAGCGTGTATTTTCTAGACAAAGGGGGAAAACTTTATGAAGGTTGGTTGGGTGATAGAACCTGTGCAACAGAAGACTTGCTTACATTACATGAGGTTTTTGGGGAGACAAATAGTCAGAGGAAAGCCGCATGCATATACATAATATTATACAGCTTATTACAGTGCAGTATAAAGTTGCACAAGATCTGTTTTACTGGTTTTCGGGAATTTCTCAAGGGAAACTTGCAAAGGAATTTGAGTTGTAGAAGTTGCAGGCAGTCTCGCAACGCTTTCCAATTCCTCATTGTGGAGGCGGTGTTTGGCATTGTTGGAATTGGATCCGTTGAAAAGATAATCATTGCTACAACTTTAGACTACAAAGTTATCCCAGTACAAGGAAACTAAAGCACTGGTAGCTATAAAGCACCAGTCAGTCTCTTTTCTCGGCTCCCTAACTCTCCCTCCTGCACACATGCTCTACGAACAACTGCATGAAAAGGAATATTAGTTTTTCAGTCTAGTCTAGATAGAGTATAGCGTAGCGTGATATGCCGTGGTTGTGAAATTCTATGATCATACGCATTAGAACAATTTCTATACATTCACAAAGTGAAGAACCATATACATACATGCGGGCTGTACTTGAAACGGTTTTTCGCACTAGGTGGGAGCTTATAGGCTAGCTATATATCGGCATATTAGTCACATTTTATAGAAACATTCATTTCACCTTGGATTTCTTATAGGTATAGGTCCCCCTCATGATATTTTTTGGTATTTTGGATACGTCGGATCAATATTTGTGTAGCGTGTATCTAGCGGGATTTTTATTCCTCCTTCCCAGCTCCCTTTCTCCTTCAGTTTTTGCTCATCGTCTTCACTGAAAAATTATTTAGTCAACATGAGCAGACTGAAAGTCCTTTTGTCCACCCAACAGTCATCATGTTGCACAGGTGGAGGATCCCAAGGGTGATTTTGGCTTTCAAAATCGAAGTCAAAATGGGCTTGTTTTTGAATTCTTGATGGTGAAGTAAAAAATATTAATTTTTGGGTTTTCTCTGTTGCTCATCATACAGGAATGGTATTTGATTAGTGTTGTATATTATCGTGTACTGCAGCAGCAACTACACATCTGTGGCGAAAGGAAGGAGGAAGTTATGGCCTTGCTTTGCAATAATAGTACGTAAGTGTACAGAGGAATCATCATAGCGCATTAATTCATTGCGTTGACGCCACATCTTCCGTCAAATTCCAAAGAAAATCTAGCAGTTATAATGTGTGGTTGATTTCTCTCAACCACGTCACTTCCAAATTTCCATAAAACCAATCAGCATCAAAAACGACAAGAAAGCAATGGCTTCTACTATAAAATCGCCCGCGTTGATCAGTACATCTTGATGTCCTGTCTTCTGGAGAATCGTTTTCCCTTCATCAGTATAACGTGTTGAAAACGTGCGAGTGACTTTTGGTTTTTATTAGTTCATAAACACCGGTGGTTGAAGAAGAAATTTATACTTGTCATTGTCAAAAAGGCAGCTGCAGCAAGCCACTAATTATCATCGTCAAGTCAAGCAGGCAAGATGCCCATCATCATTATCATCAGCTAGCAAAAGCAAGGGAGAAAGCAAAAAAGCCTGCAGCATTGTCAACATATTCAAATTAATCATACTAATCAAGGAAAGGAGGCGTTAAGTAGTAGTAAGTAGTCATCGAGTAATCGATCAAGAAACACACACAATCATATATAATTTCTTCGCCGAGTCTGTGATGGTATCATCTTATGCCACCGCTGCCGTAATGGACAAGGTTATGGGACCTATACTTTTCTTTCTGGGCGGGATGGTCGTCGGTAGCACTCTTGTAAGTCAATTTTATATTGTCACCTTCATACTAAGTAGTACAGCATTATAATGCAGTAGCTGTTTTCAATTTCTGCAGATTATCTCACATTAATTAATGCGTATGATTATGAGGGACCAATAATTCTACTCATCAATTTATTCAGACATAGATGCTTGTAGAATTACCGTTTCATTTTTACTCACGTATAGTCCATAATAACTTTAACCTTTGCACTTACAAATCTTACGGCATTATTGTGTAAACGGATAATATTATACATGCGGAGAGCGCTCACACTGCTGGTGAAAGTTAACGATTGTATTGATTGAAATTTGGCAATAACGTATTCTACCTAGAGGAAAACCCCTAAAAGGTGGAAAAAATAATACAATATTACTCGCATACATATATTTAAAGGGCATTATATATTACCTGTGCGTTTTATTTTTTTGTATTGCTGATGTGATTCGTTCAGCCAACCACCGCTTGTGTATAGAAAAGAAAGCGGAACAAGACCATTTTAGTCCAGCAGAGTGGTTGCTGCAGAGGTGTTGTGGGTCTGCCAACCAATGAAAGGAAATGAATGAGTTATTGCATTATTTACGACCATCTGTCAGACCGAACTCGCTGGACTACATTTTTGAGCTGGAAATATATAGCAAAAAAGCAGGACGATATAAAATGTCATTTCCTGGCAGTTACTTTTGAGTACTGGAGAAGAGCCTTTCACCCATGCATATCGTAGGCATGATCAGGATTTTCCCGCAGTTTTGCTACATTATGCAAATCTGGCTTTAAGCGAATACTGACCATTGGCATGAATTTATTTTCGTTAGTTCGAAAGGTGTAAACTACAAATAAGTGTACGTTCCACAATAAGATTTGCAAAGGTGTGGAGTATGACGCCCACGATGCCTTCCAGCATGAATCTTTTAGCTAGCAGTTTAGTTTCTAGAAAAAGTAGCAAATCTGTGGTGGAAACGAATTTTTCATCCAAAGTGAAATAATGATTTGGCAACGCACCCATGCATGAAAATAGTGATGACACGAAAAGTAAAACACATTCAATAAAACCTAGCAAGAACCCGGAAAACGGTAAATTTCCATACAGAGTTGGTGACTTCCAACCACCTTGGTTAACGGTAACGATTTGATTATGACAATGGCAAGTACATGTAGCAGCAGACCAAGTAAAAATTGTATACTTTGCGGATTAGTTGTTGTGCGTAGTTGTGGAAAACATTACTATTACATATGTAGATATAATACTATGCTGCTCAAAGAGTTAGATGAGGACATTCGTTTTGATATTGTAAAATGAAATACATACCTTGATTTAAATGCAATAGGAAATGGCAACGTAGCATGTAGGAAATATATAAGCATTGTGTGAATTGTTCATGATTTTCGGCAATCAAGAAACACATTTTGTATACGAATAATAAAATGAAACATTATTTTGTTTCGGGATGAGATGCGCCTCGCATTGTACTAATCGTCAGTTTAGAGATGGAATCCATAAAATACCATATTATTATGTTTGTATACAAAATGATGATTTTATGTTTTTGTTGTTGTTTTGTTTATGATGAGATAAAAGTTTTATGAATGACTTGAAATGTCCAAGGCATGTACTTCAAAACTAAATATGTAAAAGTTCATCTTGTGTGAATAATGATGGTTCTTGTTTATAGGTGGCCATCGCCTGGTATATCGCTCATATCCGGTATTACAAGCCAAAACAAGACGCTGAGCAGAAAGTTGGCGAGCCAGAACAGCGAGGTAACTTAATATACCACTCTCTACATCATTACTTTCCCTCTTCCTTTTCAAATTAGCAATGACAAGGATTGATGACACCACTACTGTCGGAATAGTATTGCTTCTAGTAGTTTTTTTTATGCTAGCCTTTTGATTCTTTCTAACCGAAATACTATCATGATCAGTATGTATTTTCCTAGCATCAAGCACATAGCTACTTTATGTATGTATGCATAAGATAATATTGTATGGGAACACGTAATAAGAATATTTCTGGATACCTTTGTGTACATTCAAAGTGGCATTTGCAGAAAATGAAGTGGAAGAAATTGAGACGGACAGCTGTCCTGTAATGGTGAACGACCCCAAAGGGGACTTTCTTCTTGAAGACAAATCACAAATTCTCTCTATCGTCGACTTTAGAGCGGTTCCAAGGAATGAGGGTGCGCGACAACAAGCACGGAGGGAGCTCGTGATACAGATGTTGATAGCCGAAAGCATGACCAACTGAGATCAACTTTACAAGCGGCTCAAACATGAGGAAAAGGCGAAAAAGAGGGAGGAGCGGCGTCGGTTAGCTTGTGCTCGGCTCCACTCTTCCCCCTCCACCTCTTCCACCTCCACATGTCGCAGTCTCCTCAGTCATTCCGAATTTAATTATAATAACAAACTAAGTATTATCAATGACATCTCCTTCAATTACAAATGGAAGCACACGCTAAAGCACTGCATGGGACGTGGGGGTATGGGGGGAAGCAGAAACACTCTCCGTGAATCCGTCTGCTCGAGCACAAATGACCTGCACATCTGACAACTGCCTCAGACATTAACATTAAATGAAAGCCAAGAAAACGCAGTCACCGTCTTTGTCTCAGACTATACTAAGCTAAGAGTAACTACTATAACGTTTACCGCGCATTATTATGACAGTAATTCAAAAATGTTCACAAACTTGCTACTAGTACTACTGCAAAATCAGTGTGTTTGCGCTTTGACTTGTATGTATGTATTTTTCGAAACATACGTTCACCGAAAATACTATGACTTCATGCAATTTGGCACATGTCCACAACCAACACCATCATCGTCACCAAAAGTTCTACTTAATTCCCTGCTCATGTGTTTCATTCCCAATTTCAAAAACATTCTACGGATTCCAATGAAAACGCACAAAAGTGACACACGAGACAGTACACTACACACAAATAATAATAAAAATACGTATTTACGCATCACACACACAGTGAGTTTTTACTTACCCGAAAGAAACTGAATATGAAACAATGAATGGTACATTCAACAACTGCCAATCTCGTATGGTATTGCGTAAAACTACTCTAGTTTACTGTTCTTCCGTAAAAAATGGAAACAGAGTGCTCTACATCCGCTCATCAACATCTTTAAACCACTTTAAATGACAGATGTAGATTACTCGTAATCTGCTTTTGTCCTCCTTTTAAATGCAATATGTCTCCCAGGAATTAAGTACAGCACATATTTAATACACATGTTCTTCCATGAAAAGAAAACTCAACAAACATTGTCAGTTCCATTGCAAAAAAAAACAATTGTTTCTTACTCAAAAAGTGAGTAATTCTGGACACGAGTACTAGTGCACATAATTATGGTACACTTTACCCAGACTTGGCTCTTTGAAATTATGAACTTGCAAAAGATTTGTTCATGAAGAACACTGTTGATCAGTGAGACTTTTAGCAAACAGGTCAAAATCTGGCCTGTTTCTTTTCTGCAATTAACGCAAAAGTTTGTCCTAGCTTCATAAACGAAAATACCTTGTTAGAAAGAAAACAAATCGTCGATATAACTATTTAATTTTTATACAAAGACAAATTCCGTTCTGCCGTTAACATAAATGAGTTAGGTGTTGTCGTTGATTTCGATAAACTATCCTATATTCTTTTTGAAACATATATTCCACACGATCGTTTTAAATACAATACTTAATATTACATTCTACGATAATAATGGACCGAAATATATAATAATTTTTAAACTTTAAACCTGCCAGTCATTTTGTATTATTACTACGAAATATTATATTATAATGCAATTATATTTGAAAGTAGATGAAATGACACTCAAAGTTGGTAGTTTTTTAAATGAAAACATGAAGACAGTTTATGAATAACGGACGACATAAAATGTAAGTAACTCACCCTTTGTAAGTATAATCTGTCACACTACCGATAAACATTTTATTGTGGTAGTGAAACATTCATAACTGTTCAACGTCACAACTACAGGACGATACTCGAGAACTGAGTATACATTTATATTTAAAACAACGATTGGTAGACATTTGCCGGTCAGCATTTTTATTCCAGCCTACATAAAACAATTTACGATGCATTCCAGTAGATTCAGTTTCTTTTTCAGAATCAGCTACTGGAAATACTTTAAGCTGACCACTATTGTGATTTTTAATTGGTTTCGATTAAAGAGGTTATAGACGCGAAGAGTAACCTGTATTAAACTACACTAAAATATTTAAGGAGTTACTGGGAAAATACTATGTACAAATACCTAGAAATCCATACCATTCACTATTGTTAACGTGCGTGTGGACTATTATTGTCAATTTGTAATATTCATTTTAAGATTTCCCTCACGTATGTATAACCAATATAACGTTGTTCCTTCAGCAATAATACACTTGTTTTGTTGTATTTTATTTTTATCCCAACCGTTTATGCTTAATTTATAAGTAAAATGTATAATTCAAATTTTTCTCCGAGCAAACTTCCGAAAATTACATGGCATTTTAGCTTAATTTATGCGCTTAATTAATAGTTTTCCGAAATTCGTTTTGCCCACATATATTTTATACTTTCAAAACTATTAATCGTATACTTTATTTTAGCTTGCAAATTCATTAAAATATGTTGCCATATAATGTATGATTTAATTTTGAATTTACATGTATGAGGAAGGTGCAAGGTGTCTCTTCGCAAATTTACCTCAGTTCACAATTATGCAGTTTATTTGCCTCTGATATGTAAAGATAACCATGCAGCTACACTACTAATGATAATCAAATTTTGCATATGAGTAAGTAACCTGTAAAATTAATTTTAAGTAAAGTGTGTTTGAAATTTGTATTTTGTAACCTACAAGGGTTTTAGGAGTGAATACTGTTTGTTTTGTGACACTTTCAACAATGATGCCAAATTTGATGTCCACACTCTCACTTGTGCACGTTAATACTGCAATTATACAATACGGTTCAATCACGTGAAAATCTAGCCTAATATTATAAAAGAACTTCACTATCACATCTACTTCTTCCCTACAGCTTCAACCTAATGATTGTCAACAGTACTTCATACTCCAGCAAGTGGATCTTCTCGTCTCATTTTTTCATTTCATGCAGAAAGAGGAGAAACACACCTTCAACCTTTCTCTCCCTCCTTCTTACTCCATCTACTACTCAAACACTCTGCTAAATCTAGAACGAGAGTTAATTAACTGAGATGTTTGTGAAATTGTGGTGACTTATCCACTTATCTGTCCATATACAACTACAAACATTTAAGTATCAAAAAATGAAATATATTATACCTACAGATTTGATATACTAATATAGCTAGTTGAACACTAAACCCACTGTTCAACACATATTTTTGAATGGAGTTTGTCAATTCTTACTACCACAACTGCGCAAGATCTCGGTTTGCTCCAGGTTATTATTGTATCCGCTGAAAACTTTGCAATCAATTTTCTATAATGTATCAATTGGAGGTAGGAATGTAGTTGTTCGACTATGGTTTATGTCTAAGTATTCATTATAGTAATATAGTAATTATGTAGATTCACGCGCTTTCCGTAGCTTCAATGCTATTGGTTATGGATTCCTAGTTTTCAGCCTGTCTTGTAAAAATTCAAGTAAAATTTATGTTGTTGAATTTTAATGGGTTCCAGTTGTAAAGTTTTCAACAATTACTTGTTATATTTGGTAAAATACAAATTACTTGCTGTTTTGTTGATACAAATTTAGTCTCATCGATAGGGAGTAAGTTATTCTTTCGTTCGTTCAAAAATTTAGTATGCCTAAAGAATGAGTTATTATTTGAGCTACTTATTTTTGAAAGTGTTGTACAATGTATTAAGTTATTAGAAGTAGTTTTGTTCTTTTTCCTGCAATTGAAGCTACGATTTGTTAAAAGAACGATGTTTTGGTTGGCACCGTCATTTTTTATTAGAGTAACAGCATTTATGTATTAATGTAGCTTACAGATAAGCAAACCGTATAAAGACAGCTAAAGTATTAATTGAATATATAGACCCCGCCTGGATCAATGTCAAGTACATATACCTTTAAAACCTATTAGATATGGTGTCATAGTCATGATTACATACAGCTATAAAATTCCCTCCCAGCTTATTTTATCACAATATGAAAGTATTTGCATAGCTCTAACTTCATAGTAACTTATCTACTCTCTAGTACCTAACCCAGTCAATTATTTAAAATAATACGACATTGAGCACGTTTAATTCTAAAATCATTCTTATGGGCTAATTAACAGGAACGTTTGTTTTTTATCGAGACAACGGTCATATCTTCCCAGTACCAGATTCACATTATGTAGCCTTATAGCAATGTAGGAGAAGGTAACATGTCAAAATTATGGGAGTGCACCTCAGTATGCAGGTCATGATGCACATTTCACGGAATTTATACATTCATTGTTGATTTTCAAAGGGTAATAATAATTAATATCGATTTCAGTACCGTCAGACCTATGTATTAGGTGCAATATATTGAACTAATGTAATTTTGGTCTGTAAAACTAAATAATTAATAAACATCCACATATTGTGTAAGCAACTTAATACATAACTAAAACATGTACTAGAAATAGCAGAAAATTAAGACAGCATAATATTATATAAATTACCTACAAGTAAACCAATGCGCATATAACTCCGATTAGTCTACGAAATCGAATCGCAGAGAGATGAAAACTATATAAACTTAAATTTTATTAGTTTCTTCTTTGAAGTAAATAAATATATAATTGAAAATCGAGAGGGAAAAATAACATAACAT
The DNA here is from genome assembly GCA_034700605.1 of Willowsia nigromaculata. Classification (NCBI taxonomy): domain Eukaryota; kingdom Metazoa; phylum Arthropoda; class Collembola; order Entomobryomorpha; family Entomobryidae; genus Willowsia; species Willowsia nigromaculata. Next base: position 83,721 of record JAQIXX010000025.1, read on the forward strand.
AAATGGTTCATAAATAGGTAACTAATAAACATAATACTGTCTGTAGGCCTTTACAGATCCTCAGTATTTCTCGAGGATTGATGCAATAATGCCTCTGAAAACTAATATGTAATAATGTATAATTTGGAAGTAAAAATTTATGCACTATTCGCGTACTGCACAGTGCACCGACGAATGGCTAGGAGATACTGTGTTGAAGTATCTCATTGTCAGTACACACTACTTTAAAAAAATAGATTTGACTACTACTTTTTAAATATTTGACCTCTCATGCGAACACTTACCGATTTACCTCATCAGACTTATATTATTAACGTTTTCTATGTTTTTATGTCAAAATTTTACTTTTCATTTCTTTAAAATTATACTTGCATATTATTTTCATTCGATGAATGCGCCAGACGTTTTATGTGTAAAGTGTAAATGATACTTAAACATGCCCATTTTTTTAAAACTTTGTTTCTACTAATGTATGACACACGTAATTACAAATGTAACAGTTGCGAATATTTAAATCATATTATGCATGCATTATTTGTTAATTGTTGTACCTGATTACTTTACGCTTTGTAAACAGTTTGTTTGAAAATGTAATTTGACAAGTTAGCGCAAAATTAATATTCCACCATTCACCATGCAATTTTTCTTTAAATATCTATTCGGTACTGGCATTGGTATGAAACGTACATTTATTCTTAGATTTTACTTAAAATAATAAGTTGAACCCGGTTCGTGCATTAACACACAAATGCTCATGTCGAATAATATGACAGTAAATTACTAAAAATTATTGTTTGTAATAAAGCTATAAGAAAGAGTAATGAAAGTGCATGCACTGTCAGTTTTATGACGGGAAGAGAAAACAGCCTGTATTAAGCTCCAAAGATTCCCGATAAATCATGATTTATATTGATAATAAACTTTCACATACATCAAATTTAACTAGTTATGTACTTACAATCTTCAGAACAAAACAATCTCCGACAGATGTATGTAATAATAAAATACAAACTTGTGATTTTAAATATCAAAAAGAATAAAATAAATTAACAAGACACTTCTTGTGCTCACTATGTATTTATTTACCTCTTTATTTTACACATTTTCAGCTCTGCTTTGATCCTGTCCTGCATGAAGAAAACGGACCAAAAGATTTGCGAAATTCATTCCTCATAATGACTTGAGACTGAGATTGTCACTGATCGGTAAAGCTACAAGAGAATGACTTGGTTGGGCCCTAAAAACCCCAGGAAACTCAAGTAAAATCAAGTTCGTTATATCCTAACGAAAAAGATCTTTACTTGGCGACCTCCATTTGTTTAGCAAAGACTTTTGATTTCCTAGCATATGGAACTATATAGTTTAGAAATAGAGCATACATTATGTGCAGGTATGAAGCGCATATATTACGCATGGAATGGAGTGAATGTTATTAAAATAGAAAGTGGAGCCCTACATCAAATTAGCATTTCCATGAAATCGTTCTTGTAACATAGCTTCATAGCTCTTAGCTCTTTTACGTCCCTAGGGCGTCTTTAATGGATGGGGCAACGTAATGGGTATGAAAATGTGTGTCCATGCCATATAATGTGACAACAGTACGCGTGGAATCATTCAGAAAGAACTTTATCTCATCATTTCTTTCACAGAACTAAAAATACCATGAAAAGAGAAATTCCACACGTAATTCGTATACACGTAAAACTGGTGAAAGAGTGATAATACCATATCATTTCTATGCTTATGAACATTTCCACCAAAATGTAAAGCAAATGTCATCATAAGCGTATTGGATCTGTCGGAAGCGATCATCAGAATGTGGAGCGTTTGCGACCGTTATGTACACACTTAGACTAGATTAGCATTTCGTGAGATAATGTCGCACTTTCTCCCCATGACTGTGCTATTTATTATCACATTTTTGCATGTAAAATACATGCTTACATTCTATCTCTTTTGTACCTAAAATTTAATGGGTCGATTTAATGAAAATATAAATGACTCCACCAGTTTAATGAATAAAACTATATTTGTGTCCGTAGATTTGATTACAAATTATGTTTCGACAGAGCAGGAAATTGCGTGTGGTATAAAACATAACTGGAATTATGTAAGTGTTACTAGTAATCAATGAGCGCACTTTCGATTTTCTAAGACAATGAAACCCATTTTGAAGTCACTTTTTTGTGCAGTTATACATGTGTATAAATTTTTTTTACACCTTTGTTGTGAAAGTTTTTCAAATGCACATTGCTTTTTTAAAAATGTTACCTTAAAACAACAGAGCTTCAGAGCTTTATATATGTGTTCCTTGTTCCATAAATATGATAAATGTTGAATCTAAAAGAAAGGGAAAGTAAAAACTTATGTGACATAATATTATGCTTTTACCACGGATTGCTTCAGCATTTGACGATTTGCATCAAATCTTGAAATTACGATCACCCAAGTAAGAGTGGATGAGGAAGGCAATGACAATAGATGACCATTATTTCTTTTGGTTGCATCAATACGCAGAGCAGTTGAATAGGAGTGAAATGGAATGGAGCAAGGTAAGGATTAGGCAAAACGCTGTCCTAGAAGCAGAATCGATGAAATTTCTTATTTATATTCCGCTCATACACCTCGACTATCGAATTTTTTCGTATCTAACTTCTGCTTTCAGAGGTTTTACTTTTTGTACGTAAAGGTCGTTGAACACACAGATGATAAAAGTATGAAGGTGAGCAGCATTATTTCTTTTCATGTTTGAAATATACGATATGTTGATGACGCGATAATGATGACACTGCGGGAAAAATTCTCCCTGATCACCACCAACAGCTATTCACGATCGCATTCAGGGATACGATCTGTTTTGTGAAATAAATAGCACTTCACTAGAGTTTACGGTACTCTCGAAGCGCCCAGCAGTCCATTACAAAACCATTTAGTGGTATCTATCTAAGAGCTTCTCACGGGTTTCATTTTAGTGCTGTTCTATTGTCCTACTTTCACAAATGCAATCATCCTTAAAACAGAGAGATAAAGGAGACCTGAGATAAAATTCAAAAGCACCACGAGAAAGGCAGAACAATTATCGCATAATGTGTGACTCCGAGTGATGAAGTTTGAGACAAAAACGAAGTCATCTTAAATTTCAATGCTTGAAAATAATAGTCTCTTCGAGCAAACATGACTTTGGAAAGAAAAAGAAAAAAAAATTACTGAAAACTTATCGTGTGGATTAACAACTCATATAATATTATGGAATGTAACTAGAAGCATATATTACGTTGAAGTACAGATGTACAAGTCTCTGAGCGACTTTCTTTTTCTCAACGTCTCAACTTTCACCATATAATATCATCATTCTCATATATTATGGATATGCAGGAGTAGCCAAGATTATATCAGTGAAAAGGGAACGCAACCTTCTTTCAGGAAGAAAACAAGTGTTGTATTAGTGCAATATTATATAGATGTGTAATAACGTAATAAAGGAGCACACGCGACAACGACTTTTTTCTGCAAACTACAATCACCGTTGTTGTTGATGCTCATCCTTTTCTCCCTTCTCCTCACACCGCCGTCGACACTCCATAACTTAGATTATGTCGACTATCAGCAGCACAGCATAGCACATCACCGTCCCCACTATCACCACTCAAACTTACTTTTTGCACGTATTAGCAGTTGCTTTCGCTCTTAATGCAGCTGCCGATGTGGCTCTCTGATGATAGTTACATAATATTAGAGCATCAAAAAACTGCTTCAACAAACATTACAATACAATATTACAACTTCCTTTTCCGCTCATCTATACGACAAAACCAAACCATCTAGTGCGTTGTCGTTGTCAGTAGCGGTCTGTAGGGAGGGATGGATTGAACAGATATTAGCATAGGAACGCTTTGCAAATTGCAAAACCAGAGGGAAACGACTTTCTCGGCTTCTCCTCGTGCAGTAAAAAATAAGTAAGTAAAATCTATATACCTACCTACCACTATAGAACATGGAGAAAAAACAGCAACCTACCATGCAAAACACAAGTGGCTTCCACTGTGAGCTCTACATGTGTGTTCATCTTGCTTTGCCATTTTGCTTCGTAGTCTGTAGCGGTAACCCTTAGAGGAAAGAAAGGAAGTGGGAACGAGGCAGGCAAGAGTCAAGGGTGTAGAAGACGTTCGCGTTCTCCGTGTTTTTCATGTGTTCAAAAAGTTATAGGAACGTACGTACGAATGCGAGTGGCTTTGATGGGCTTAGTTGGTAAATTCACATACATGGCAAATGTCACATTTTCTTTTTGTCTGATTTACTGAAACTTGTCGCCAGTTTACTCAGAACATTCTTTATTGACTGTTTCAATTCTCTTTCTCTCACTCCCATCTTCTCTTCTACTGACTTGTCTTTCTTTTTTTTACATTACCTTGATTACTTTTACAAATTTCTTGTTTTCTTTTCATCAAGTGTGTAGAGCCATTGAAAACTGTTCTTGGAGTAAAAACTAGTCCTTTTACTTATCTTCACCAGGGCGTATCCGTAGACTTTTCTACTGTAAAGTTGCATATTATTCTGTTGAGTGAGTTTAAAGTAGCCAGGCATGCCATCTCAATTTATTACGTTTAAATATTATAGTTGTCACAATACAGCCAGTACGACAGAAGGAAGAGGCAATCAGGAAAACAATTTTCATAAAATCTCGCTGGCAGTGGCCGTAAATGAAACCAACGCGTTTTCAACGACAGCCACCACAGCGAATTGCTCAAAGAGTCAGTTGGAGAGACGAGTAAAGTCGGAATTAGATCAAAGACTTGTTATACAGGCACAAAGTTTTAACTACTGCTACACTGCTGTCGAGTTATTGTTGACATACTTCTGTGGCGTCACTTATGCAAACTTTTTTGACATCTGGTTCTCTCATCGCCATCCGTCAGGGTCACCTGTGCCAAGTTTTTAAACAGAGGACAAGAAAAGCTAACATTATAAAACAATAAAATATTGTTCCTTGTAATAAGTTGCAAGAAAAGAACAGAAAGTAGTTCTTCTCGAGTTGGTGTGAGAAGAAGAGGTGTTATTATTCAGTAACTTCTACTACTGTACGCTTTCAATTTCTCACAGAAGGACTTTCCGTTTGAAGATTCCTTAAACAAAGGCTGCAGAGGAGGACCATATCGTCCACTGTTGTCTGTCTGTTGTCTGAAGGTCAGTCAGGATTCGTGATCATTGATCACCGTATCAAGAACGAAGTCTCCATGAATAAAACCGTCACAAAGATGGGACAGCCCGTTTCAATTGAGCTAATTTTGATTGTCAGCGGATGTGTTGTTGCGTTTGGTTTGTTCATTGTGGTAAATTTTTTAAACGTTTAAACATTCTTTTTTGACATAAGATAAAGAAAAAAAAACATTTTAAAACAATTTCCCCTCAATATCCTTTACGAAAACCTGTTTAAACTTTTTTGTAGATTTGTTTTTGTACGAGAAACAGAGTAGATGAAAGATTGGAGTATCAAGGTATGTTCACAAGCCTTTGAATATTGAATTAATGCTTTTTCATGTAGAAACTGAAATATTTGACTTGTAAGGGTTATTTATTTCTCGATATTTTATTATTGGGTCAATGGAAAGGCATAATAATAATATGATGTTGCATACTTACGTAATGGGCAGGGTAAGAAACCTGAGATGAAAAAAACTAATGCTTGATTGCACATAGAACGTAAATTGGGAGACATGGTATACAGAAATCTATGAGAATCCACGCATACCAAATCATAAAAGCGCTGCTACAGCCTACACTCGCTTGTTTGGATTATGTAGAGAATTATTTAATAAAATATGCTACAATTTTCACTATACTCTTGCTATCACAAAATATTGGTATGATCACCATATTCAAGCGTATAAGCGGAGAGCACACAACTTTCTTAAGTCGTAAGTGCATAAATACAAGAGCTCGTGCATACACATATCGCAACGTAATGAATATTTCATAAGAAGCATGTCACCACCAACCAACGGTTTCCACGCTTCTTCACTTTTACTGACACTGCCAACATCAGTTTTTAATAGAAGAAGTTTGTCTAATGCAATGGAAACGTTGAACCAGAGAAGAAAAAAACATTCTTGTCATCACTTCACTTATCGACGATGAACAGTACTATTCAAGTCCGAAAGGAAAGCATTAGATTATTAAAATAGATGATATTCATTCCAGTAAGTTATGGGTGTTATAATGCAGAATTCCACCTCCAACATCATGATGATAACACACCAACCACCACAAAAATAGTTCAACTAGAAAAGTGGTGGAGCATTGACAATATGCCAATAAACTTAATCATACATAGTTTCCGTGTTTATGATAATAATAGTAACGTAAAGCTATCGATATTATTACAGGCCGATCCACTTACATTGGTCCAATAGGATGGTTTCAAAGATACCAGGCGAGAACAAACGAGTGAGTGTGACTTTTATTATTATTGCACTTTTATGTTGTATATAAATTTTATTCTAGATCATGTTATGCAACGTATGCGAAATATTAGTCTTTGCTTCAATTACTTAAAGATATCTTTCAAAACATGTTTTGTTTTATTAAATTACTAGGATTATCTGTATGATGTTTGTAGAGTATATGATAGACTATGGGATCCTTTAGCACACAAAATATTGCATATAGAAAGGAGCGTTTGCCAAAACCACATTAACGCTATGTCCGTTGTGAATAAAACATTCGAGATATTGTTTAACATATGTTGTCCATTAGACTTTCCCCGAACTATTTTTATTCCATGATGGTATGCGTGCTAGTCTAGCTCCACGTCAAACTCCATCATGCAGCTGCATTGTTCATTGTTTGGAAAAGGTTTATGCCTCAAAAACATGCAGAGTGTGGTAGCTGGTGGGTCGCTCCAGCTGGATACTTTGTTGAAATGTGTTGTTGGAGTTTTAGGGAGAAAATTTTTCTCTCAGCATGCCTGATAAGGTAGGATCACAATAGATTGGTAAAGAATGAAACTTTGACAGTAAAAAATTGCTCATATGAAATTGAACATGATCCAACTCTTAATAAAGACCTCCTTTGATTAAAAGCAATTAATGATAAAAAACATGACTGCTTCAAGATTTTGATGTCTGTCAGATAGTCCAACAGAGTTTCATTCATTAAAAATGATTTAATATACTCTTGATTTTTAAAATGTGCGCCTAATTTTGTATGAAACAAGATTTATATAAGAAGGGTAAACATTTGTCTTACCGTGACTGTGTAATTGTTGCCAAAAGAAAGTCAAAGTTGTATGCATATTATTTACATTGATTGGGGCATTATGAGGCTTGAAGTTGAGAGCACATGAGAAAAAAAAACTGAGTAGGTCACATTTTTTGCAAGAACCGTACAGCTTGAATTTTGTTTTGTTCTATTTTTGTTATGTGACGTTTAGAGATTTTCACAGATAGACTGGACCTTTCGTGGTATATCCAATATCGCTTGCTAATAAGAAAAGAAGTATTTATATACAGCCAACCGAATTTTTCGATTCGAAAACAGGTTTGTCTATTTTTTGAATTATATTCTTTAATTTTATGCAATTTGAATATTTTAGACCAATACGGATTCAGTCGTAACTCATAAATGTATTCTGGTTTTTATTTTACGGCAGAGTTTTTTAGTGTCGAAAGTTCATTTACTAACTTTTGAAATCATACGAAGTGCAATTATTAGAACCAAAACCAAAACCTTTTTGCAAAGCAATGAGTATGATGAGAGATGAGTAATTGTTATATCAATAAGCCGTAAGCCCACGCATCTGTCACGCAATTAATTTATGGCAACCCTATTATTCCACTATTGTACGGCTCGTACTGATGCTAGTTGCGACTATCAAGCTCCTCTTTCTAACAAAAAGTAGACGAATGTTAGAACGTGTGTCACACGTGCGTAGGTACACAGTTCAAATAATACAACATGCGCATGCAAAAATTTATGCTTGACGTGTTTTATATGCGTTCGCTCTCTGCCTGCACTTGATTAGCTCCGTAGTATCTCAAAGATATGCATACCCACTCCAACTGGCAATTATCATAATGAGCCGTCAGCTCTATTTTTCTCTTAATGAGTGAACAAATTTATCTGATACTTAATTGTCACTCTCGAGTGAAACTAAAACTGGGAAAAGAGAAAGTGCTTTTAATTATATCTCGTGGCAAAATACTCTTATTTTACCCCACCATTTGAGTCAACCCAAGTGTAATTTGTCAGAAATATGTCTATATGGCGTGTTTTATTAGAAGAAAACGTAGTAAGCATGCATAGCACGTGTGCAATACAATTCACGTTTAGGTCGATGTATAAAAGATGGGAATTCATGCATTTGGAATCGAGTATCTTATAGATTTTACCACAGAAAATACCAGCACACTTTTCCCAAACAAGAAATGGAACGAATTACTTAACTTTCAGCTTTGTTTTGTGGCTGTTTTAGCAAGTTGTGTTCTAATGCATTAGGCAATCTCTTTAATGTGTTTCTCTCATAACAAGGAGAAAAGGAGATAAACGGGAATACATATTATTTTGTTTGTAATGTAATGCATTTTGCTCTATTGTTTGCCCGACTAATTTTCTCTTCACGGTTTTTCTTCCACAGAAAGTCTGATTCCATGCCCGAAGTCAACAGGCTGTAACAACAGAATGGAGTTGGATGACAAACAAAACACATATGTATTCGTATTTTCGTATATCATTTTGAGACTAATACAACATTATCATCTGCTGCTTCTCATTCTACTTGACATGCTGTTTGCTCTGATGGTATTTATTACAAATCATCAATTCTACAACAACTCACTACACATAACTAATTAGCAAACAATACCAAATCTTTTACCGTCAGTGTGGCGTTTCTCATTACACAAAGTCGAATGGAAATGCGAAGGAGCGAGCCGAGCCAAGACGCAGTCGACAAGATGAAAGTAAAAAGTGATTGATCTGCCTCTGCCACGACCACATATATATCAAAAGTGTGTGTACCACACTAATGCCATCCGAAGCTATGCAACAGATCGACTTCATATTTCATCCATTTCTGTCTTCTGCCTATCTGTACGACTTTCACCCTTCTCTCTCTCCTTTTCTCAAGTGGCAAAGAAAATTTGAGGAGCTTGAGTTACATATACAGTGACGACATACGTTGCCAATCATAAATAAATAAATATTTAATTTTTGAAGCAGTACGCACACAACAAACTTTATATTATGTTAATTATAAATAAAAATAGTATATAATATCAATGTATCTTTTAGATTAGGTACATTTCATATTTGGAACTTGAACTTATGATAGGAACTTACTTAAATCACGACTTTAAAGGCAAAGGATATCGAAAAGGGTTCATAAGTTTGATATTATTGTATTTCCAAAAAGTATGTCCTGTTGTTATGCTTCATGCTCTTCCTTTTTTCAAATTTAATATTAAAGTAATGCCGTATTGACTGAATGATTAGTGTTTCAACCCATTTACCTAAATAAAGTACAAAAACCAAAGAAAGTGTCGTGGCGCAATGTTTTAATTTGATAATGTATTAGCAGGCTCGCAAAATTATGTATCACGTGGAGCAATTTTGATTGAGTTATGTATGTATGAAATTATATTTATCAAGTCTGCAATCTTGATGTATCTCATTTAAATATATACTTATTTTAGCTTTATACATACTTTATATGGATTTGTAAAGAATGTAAAGGCAGCTCTCGAGACAAAATAAGCGTATCGCATTCATTTCTTAAACTACAGTATAATATGGTAAAAGGCTTAGCAAAAATGAGTGGTAGTTTTGGGGCGATGAGTATAAAAGCGGATCAAAATCTACTTGTATCGCGTTATACTTTGTCATTGCTCCTGAACATATAACATACACATATTGCTCCTCTAAGCTACATACGAATTGTGTGGATAGCTAAAAATGAACTATAAAAGTAAAAGTGTATAACATTTATTTGTATAATATAAAGTATGAATTAAAAATTATGGATCCGATGTTTGCAGACTTGCACAAGCGTCGTCAGAATCGGGGTGATACAAGTACTTTCTACAGTTTTCAAATCTTATAGAAGCCTTGTACAATACATACATACTAATGTGTCGAAACAAGAGACAATGGAAGTGAGGGGATTCTTTTCACATAATACTACGGAAATAATGCTATATGTAACAGAACTTTGATGGTCATAATTCCCATTTTGATATTTATCCTGTTTTTAAGAAAAAGTAGCTCGTAAAGATATAGTTTGTGCTAAAGCACATATTGTCCACCAAATTCTTTGCTTTGGTGAATTTGAGATAGTCATGTAACGTGAGTATAGGAGAATGATAGATTGTCTTGCATGATACATAATCAAGACATGTGATCTTTACATTTTGTACTACAGTTAATGCGTGTATTTGCTAATTTTACTTTTAATTTCAAATTAGAATACTAGCATTTACTTCTAAGAATTACGGCGGGACAATACACAAGTGAAATATTATGTACTATACGTTTTACATACTAAATAATAAGTTATCATGCGGTTTATCATAACATTTAATCATTCAAAACTGAGAACATTGAGTCAGAAAGCAAAAGAAATTTTCTAAACTGATTAGTCTTTACCGATTTTTTGATGGATGATGATTATTCGTTGCGTTATTTTCATCTCAGCAATGTCCTTGAATGATTGAAAATACTTCAACAATGGTGTAATACGTTTATGATTACTAAGCAGTGTACTAGAAATGAGGTCACATGCCGATGCCGGATCTAAACTCAATGTAGTATGTTTTAGTAATTGTGTATTTTTTAGTGTTTCTAATACTCCATGAATTCAAATATATTTTCAGAATTAATATTTGTAAGCTTCTTATTTAACCTTTTTCCACGCACCACTCCATAATGCTTAATCTATCTCTTTTGTCGATGTATTAATATCAACTGATTTATTAGATGAGATGATAGGGTATGCTTGCTTGTGTTATCGTAAAAAAATTTTTTTTCGTGTACAAGAAATAAAATTGTATCACATGCATGGCAGTTTACTTATAAGAAAATACACCGCCTATTGCAAATACTTGTGATTTACCTAGAAGCACAATGCATATACATTTTCCGAAACATTAAAGTGGAATCTATAGGTGATTAGTACTCTATCGTTTTTATGCAATTTGGAAAAGAAAGTTTCTTCTCATATTTTCTTCCTGGTACTTAAGTTAAAATACAAATGTTCCCAAAAATACGAAATAATAGATAAATAGGCAAAAGGGTAGTACTAAAGTTGAAAGGAAAATGCGATAGTCATGTTTTTATGGATAAAACTTCAAATCCAACGTAGAAGGACACATAACAGAACCAAGCTCTTTCACTCATAATCCGGATCTCTCATCTGAGTTCTTTTCAAGTTTAACATTTTGTTGGAATTGATGCGTAAAAGAATCTCTTTGTATCCCTAATACTAGTGTTATTACTGCAGGAATTCGATGATTTTGATTTAAAAGTGGAATCAGTTTTTTGTGCATGCAGAGATAAATAACATTCCTAAATATTATGTGTAAATACTTATATAAAAGATTTCTATGTAATGATCTTATATAGTTGAAGCTCGTGCAATTCCCGATATGTCTGAAAAGAGAAAAACGATTTTCTTGAAGAAAGGATGAAAGGACGCTACGACAGCGTGTTGACAGAAGTGAAAAAAATACCTCTATGGATTGCTTCCACAATGTTTAACTTTTGCTTGAACCAGGGTAGCGTTAAGAAGAATCAAATGATGACATTTGCAGAAGTTGCGAAGATTGAGAGTTTAAAAGAAAGACGTGGCTACCAACAATAGGATTATATTATGGTTCAAGTTGGAAAATCAGACCATCCAACTAAATTTTTTAAAGAAATAAAGGCTTAGTCAAAAGGGAGATATTTTACTTGTTGAGTGAATGTGCTATTTTTCAAATCAATTATTGAGAGTAGGAAAACGAACCAATCGATTTTCTATCGTTTTTATCAGATTTCAGAATATTATAAGAAATGGAAAATAAATTGCTGTTAAAGGTCCTGTTTATGTATACGATCACATCAAAAACACGGTTTTCCAAGAATCAACAATGCGCAAAATATCAGCCATAGAATAAAAATTAATTATCGGTTAATAATAGAACTTTAAGTGTGAACACAATGTACACAAAACTGTATGTACCAAATCATGACAAAATCATCTTACATATTATGTTTGCCACAATTTTTGACAATCCGTGTACTCGCACTATATAAAAAACTGTAAATGTTCTAAATATATTTAAACATTATTATATATTGTGACGTTTTAAAATACTATGAGAAGCTTATGAAATATTACGTATTTATAACTTTGAAATAACCTGTTACTCTTTCCAGATGCCACAGAAAGGATAAACATTAAATATACAAGTATGTAAAGAACATCAAAACTGCGTGTATTTAAAGTATTCATACATACGTCATCTTTTTAATATCGTAGCATTTGATTTCATGATAGTAGTCACAGTTAGTGATTCACAATGGCTGATGGAAACTGACTGTCATGAACAAACATATTACCTATGTGAAGCACAAAGAGGTTTATTCGTTTCGGTTGACGGGAATAAAAGTCTCCGCTACGGAAAATGATTCAGAGAACCGAAATGTTTCTCCATGGGGAAAACTGTTGCTTTCCCTAACTGTAAAGCTGAGCTGATTCTCTCTGTGCCAATCTGCCTCCAGCGGATTTATGCCGTTCTGTGAAAAACTCTTTCGTTTCGCAATCAGTAAACTCTATTCACATTTGTTCTTAAGCTGCTCTTTTTTAGCTGGTAAAAATCGTTGAAATAGAAAACAATGCTCAATCATATTTTTATATGAATGTTAATAAGATTGCGTTGTTCCACTTCAATTTCCAGCCTTGAATTTCAAGAATAAGACTCGAAATACCTATCACGGCCCTCTATTGGCTTTCCAGATACTGCTAGGTATATTATTTCTTATGCATATTAATACTTCGTAATATTTATCAGAATTGAGAAAATGTGATAGCTGTTCCCGTGCAGTATCATATATGATATGATGTTTTCCTTTATGCCTTCAATAAAAAGGAATTAATAATCTTATTTTTATGTTTTCACAAGAACCAAGGATCCCAATTGAATTTTACGATTTCTTTGTTAGAATTAAAATTTGAAAGAAAGACAGATATTATTGAGGGTATAAATATTGATAGTTTGCAAACAGACACGGCTAGAGACAAAACTGCAAAAAATTTGTTGGGTAAAAGAGGATCTATTCATTGATGTGCTCGATTCATAAAAATATTTTATTTATGTTCATGCTTTCGTGTAGGTTTTCGAAATGTTCATCATTATAAAATAAAGTACATGTAATATGAAAGAGGCAATTTCAAACAAATCATCAGCAGCCACCTTTATTCATGGAAATACTTTGAACAAGGGGCGACAGCTATATGGGAACACTTCAATCTCATGTTGATACATGATCCTCCGGAACATGATTTCAAGTAAATCTCCGTTGATCGTTTCCCATACATGAGATTTCCACTCGTACCTAAAAGCAGAAACATTAACTTGATTGATCATTAACAAAGCCTTAGCCTGGCTTCAATCGAAACGGAAAAAAATTAGCAATGATAATGCTGTTGAACCCAATAATTAAAGCTTTAGTATGAATATAATATACTGTAATTACATTTTCCGTAGTGGTCTCCTATCTACAATAGCTGGATACATGTATCTAGCTGGATTTAGCAATCAGGTTAAAGCTCATCGAAATATGTTTAAAAACATGTGTGGGTCTGATATGTGTAATAAATACATTCATTGGTGTGAAGTGATACATTATGTATACTTGAAGGATGTTTGTGCTGCCTCATATATTTATTTTGTTTCCATCTTTAACGCCAGGTGGTCCTTAGCAGTTTAAATGCCAGAATCAAGAACCGTTTTTCAACGAATACTTCCGGCAACATAAGCAAGTAATTAATTAAAGAACATGTGATCACTATGAGCTCTCGCTACATTGTTCTTAGTTCGTGCTTTCCCTATTTCAATCCCGTCAACGCACTGCCTGAAACGATGAAAAACTGGGTCAGTCATCGTTAATGCCATGTCAGAGTGAAAGTACATCAGATATCAGTATCAGTCCTACAACAAAAGCCTTCGAGTCTTGATATTGTTATAGATTTGGTCTCATTATTTGCAATAATAATGAAATAAGCTCTCATTAATAAGCTAAAAGGCTTGTTCCTGTAATCACTTCAAATGTGCAAGTATATCTTCATCAACAATTTTGCGTCTACATTTAATTAGTTTGAGCATTAACTTCATCTACGTATTGGAGTTTTCGAAAGTGAATAATCAATGATTTAAAGTTTCTTGCTGTATTAATTTTGAATATAGATGCGGAGACTTATGCTATCACATCACATGTCAGCACTAAGCACACATTATTTATTAACTATGATGCTTTTATGCAACCATTTATCACGTGTTTTTACACAAGTTTTACCCACTCAAAAGTAGAAGCAAGTGAAGTGATCTTACTTCCATCAGACTATCTTCCTCACATTCTTTCAATATCATCTCAACGATTTTACTCATTCTCAGATATGGTTTCTGGCAATATGTAACCATAATATTCAAAACAAAAGATAAAGCACAGAGAATCTAATTGAACATGCATGAAGACACATAATTTACCTGTTTGCGTGTTATTTAAAGTGTATTTTGCAACTATGAATGTAATATTCTTACATGGTAAATAATGGTAGTCAACATAATTTATATGCTAATTCAAAGTTCAGGTTCCATTTTGAGTTAGAAATGCTAAACAAACGGTGTCGATTAAACTAAAATGTATTTCTTGATAGGCTGTTCGGAATAATAAGATGTTGAATAAACCAAGCAGACATTTCTGTATCAGAAGAAAAAATCTCTTCCGTTTTAGATTGTCCCATGGCGTCTAGTCTAACTAGCATATAGAAAATACAACCCTTCTCCGGATATTCACAATCTGTTTCGAATACAAAGGAAACCTAGACCGTGAACTGATTACCGGGTATTTGAAAACACTGTACCGTTCCATTATACAAAATGGAAAATAATTTTATGACGAAACGAATAAAACAGAACATAAACAATTGCATACAAACACCTCCAACGAGTTCTAAAACAAACATTCAAACTTCCATGCATTCATCAGAGCTTACCAGAGTTTACGTACGATAGTTTAATTACGGAATGTCCATTGTGAACTAGGTGTTTGCGGTTTTTGCTAAACAATATTTTTTTGTCTATCCAACTACTGCATATGCACCATAATACAAGTTATACTATTAACGTAGATAAAGAAGTAATTAATTACACATCGTTTTTAATTTTCCGCTATCTCAGTGTTTTGGATCTTCCTAAAGAAAAAGTAAAGACTAGAGAAAGGCATCAAAGAGAAGAAGAAAAGTTTTAGACGAATGACACTTGAGTAATATCAGACAGATCACTTTATATTTGATGAGCATAAACTTGTCACAACTCTCTTGTAGTCGTGGAAAGAATCTTGAAAGAAAGTAAAACTTATTTCGTAATTACCAAGTCGTGCTCAAAACGTAAGCGTAAGCTTTCATAAGCATCATCGACATTATTACACAAGCAGGCTCTAATCTCCTAAGTTAGGAGTCCTAACAGAACCAGTATACATTATGCTGAACATTATGCCTAGAAAAATACATTCTTGTTACATGGAATTCTGCTGGCTTCCAAGATATTGAATAAATCAAGTAGCATTAAATTATTGTAGCACGTGTATATATTCAGCTTCTCCAAAATTTAGGCATCAATTAAAATTGCAAATGTTCATGTGTGAATTTACTCACCAGTTATAGTACACCTCTAATCGTATGTTGATTTTATCAAAATAAATTCTCATTTTATAACATTGACGTACCATGATAATCCGAGAAAAATATATTACTCTTTTGCATTACTAAAGTAGCAGTGTGTAGTGTACGTATACATGAATATAATACAGTTAACACGTCATTTTTGATATCACGGCTTTTTCATACATTTTTTAAATTGTTGACAAATCTTACGTTTTTGGTGCATATGGTATATATAACGCATAATATGTGTATATCATTAGCCAAGAGCCATGTTTTCGTAGATTGTTCTTCATTGTCTTGTGTTTTTCACGGATGCTTGATCTCTTGTTATTTCATATTTTCAAGGGGTTATAGTCGGGGTTCACGCTGCCAGCAAAATGTCATTTCCTTTATTTTTGGGTTGAAAGCCCAGAGAACGTTTTTGGGATGGTTTTGCATATTACGGAGCTCAAGGAAATTTTAAGGGGTTACACAAGGCTAGATAGCAGTGCACGGTAATGCAGTTGAATTAACTTTCATTGTTCTTTTGATTTTATTTTTGCATGGTTGAGTGTTGTGCGTAACGAGAAGCAAGTTGGACCAAAGAGATTTTATATACAAGGGTTAAACAGTGTCTATTTTTAGTGAACCCAGTTCATAAGAATTACGTTTTTACAGACATTGTGAAAGTGCTGATAGCAATTTATTTAGCCAGAAATTGTATTTCTGTGAATTCCACAATGATCATTTCAACATTTCCGACGTACATACTTGTAGGTATTCCATGATTTTTGTT
This sequence comes from Willowsia nigromaculata, assembly GCA_034700605.1. Lineage (NCBI taxonomy): Eukaryota > Metazoa > Arthropoda > Collembola > Entomobryomorpha > Entomobryidae > Willowsia > Willowsia nigromaculata. The sequence continues at coordinate 100,412 of JAQIXX010000025.1, forward strand.
TTGTTTTTAGGCTTACTACGATTCTGTGGATTATGCACTCTGATAAACTATTTTATGGTTATTTCACTGACACTCCCTACTTGAACTATATTTGGTCAACAAACTCGAGCATCTGGTGCATGAAAAAACCACATGTACATCTGGTAGTATCAAAATATTTCCGTATTTGGCAGAATATAACGACCTTTGAACCACGTAATTTGCCTTTTGATCCTTATGAATTATACATTGGGTTTTGCAAAGCTCATAATTATATATTTTCAGCAATGCTTTGCACTGCATTATGCTATATCATACAAGAATTATTCTAACACATAGTTTTTAACTTATTTTTCTCAAATCATGGTTAGAGATAGGTCGGTGTCTTGTTTTTCCCCTTGAAAAATAAAATAGGTGCACTGCTGACGACAGCAGTAAATGCATTCATTCAACAATGTATATGGATATAATTTACAATCTATTGCATATTTGAATCTCGTGTTTTGCATATTGTTTTTGTAAATTTACGTGCAATTTACTTCTGACATTGGGATTTTGAGCAATATGAATGTGTCATATGAGCTGAATGCTTTTATTAATAATGCAGCATGAAAGTTCATCCAAATAAAAGGTCAAATTCTAATTTTGCTTTAAGAGTGGCAATGCTGGTAATATTTGTGACTGACGATGCTGACGTGTACAGTTAAACTTGAGCAATAAATCAACTACTGATTGAGGCTATGAAACGTGACGTACATTGCCCATTAGCTGTGCTGAGTGTCTCAGGGGATAGCATATAAAGCCGGAAAAGGCAGTTGCCTCATATATGACTATTTAACTTATGAAAATCCTTTTTACGAGGGAATAAATGTTGACGAAATAAATCTCCTTTACAGCAAATGCAAGGTTCATACTCACACCCGGTACTCGCAATATAATAGTCCATTGAGAAACTTCAAGAAGGATGATGATGGGCATGAGTCAGGGTCACACTCATTTACAAGAGAACCCTCAATTTTCCCAAGTTCCAAAGTAAAAGCAGTGGAGACGGAAAATAATCTTGTGAGCGAAGGGAAAATAGGGAAAGTAATATGGTGAACTGGCGAATAGTGCAGACAGCAGCACTGTAGTCGAACAACTTGAATGTTAAAGAGGTTGAGTTCTACTGACTACTTGAGAAAGCAGTGGAGTGTCGCTGTCTGCTTTATTCCATACTTCACTCATTCTTTCAAAATTCAATAGGATAAAGCGGAAAACTGAGTGGGAGGATATGTTTGTTGTTGTTGAGTTGTGTGGTAGTGAGGAGATAATAATATCTAGCCCAAGCTAACAACTGAGAATTGGCATTGTTTTATCATTTTTATTCCTGTTCCTGCTCATTTTCGTACAATTTATCATCCTCCATACAACCTCTTGTTGCCTCTTCAGACCCTAGAACGTTCGCATCTTCTATACCTATGCACACTTAGTGTAGGAGGAAATATCACATTACGACATTCATTTGCCACTCGCCTTCCCTTTATTTTCCTCCTTTCACACCGTTTTTCCCTGTTTCGCATTTAAACATGCCTTCACATACTGACGATGAGCTTATTTTTAGCATGTACCAATCAAGACCAACATTATAAATTCTTAGATATACTATAATACTCTAAATTATGGTTCCTTAAGATTTGTTCGTCTTACACTACCTGGCTTTTCTTTGCATTTTGAGTCAATTTGTGCATGAGGAACTTCCCAGGCTAGCATTAGGTAAGCTGGTCATATACAACAGCTTTAAAACTGTAGACATATTTTCGTGTTGTGGTTGAAAGTTAGAGGATAGGAAGAGGAAATGTTGAACACCATTAGAGAGCATTAAATTGTGGGCAAGGAGAAAGTGCGGAGTTGAGAACATGCGATTGCGAAAACAAACAACCCTCGCATTTTTTGACAGCGACAACTGTCATTATTCATTGAACGCGAAAATAGCTTTGGGGTTCGAGTACTTTTCCTTGTGACGCGACAAGACTTAATGTTTAAAAATTATTCGATGTTGTGTCGAATAGTAGTCTCCCTTTGATTACTGAAAACCAGTCTTGCCATTCTGTTCACGTCTCTACAAACTTTCTTCCGGTCAAAAATAAATACAAATCGCACGATGGACTTGGTAGGATACAATTTTCCTAATTTCCTAGTGATTCGGCAGTGTTTGCAATTCTATTAGCTAATTTTATTTTGTTTGTTTTTAGTTCTTATTTCATTTCTTCCACACGTTTACATGTCTTTAGAGAGGTGAATACAGTGTGGTGTAGGAAGCAGCATACCTTGACTTATAGGTATGATATTCAGTTTTATTAGAGCAAAGCATGCATCACATACAAACAAATGGGGGTCAAGTCATCCCAACTAACTTTTGCATGGGTGTAATATGATTATAGTGAACAGAAGATTTCCCTTTCGTTTCCTTATGTCGCCTGAAATGACGTGACAGTTGTTTGGCCAGAGGGAGACGAGGATGAGAACACAAAAAACTCCAGATTGCAACTAAGGTCTCATAGGATATTCCAAGGATATCATGTGAAGAAGGCGGACACATTTCGTTTTAGTGCATATAGTAGTATCATGTTCTCAGGCAGAAAGTGAACTTGGTATGAAGTGAAAATCCTTGTATTACGATTATGTATATACATTTCGCACGTATTTAGGTATATCTATACCTAAATCCATTTTATGTACAAACACAGAGGGATATTTTTTCTGTACCTATATTCTGAGTTTGAACTACGAATGAGTCACACAGACATACCACTTGAGATGCATGCCACTACAATTGTAATTTCTCCGCCTGGCCATTTTACATGATTTCTGAAATTCACAACGACAGTGTAGGTAAGAGAATAAAAGCAAAGTTTTGTTTTCTTTCGTCTTGCTCAAATGATTCAACATTTATATTTACAACCAGCACAGTGTACATACATACATTTATTCATGAGTTGTTGCAAAGTACAATAGTATGAAAATGTAGCGCTCGGGGAGAGAGTGAAAAGATTGCATGTTCTGGCTTATACTGGTAACCTCATAGCCAAGGTCCCTCTAACTCTTGTTTTATATGTAGTAAATTTTAAGCCACATATATGCTTCGAATACAAATACCCCAATTAAGTACTTTCTACGATTCATGTAAAGAGTTCGTCAAGCAAAACTTTTGCTGTGGTCCTGACTTTGAATGAATGTGTATAGGTACCCCAGAAATTGATGTGGTTTTGTTAGGTCGTCTCCACCATTCCATACGGCTCAGTAGAATTTTTTCTTTCTAAATGTTGTTGTAAACTGATATCAGGGACTCTCTCCAACTAAAACAAGTTACAGTGCATTTATTCACACTAGTCTCTTAACTCTTCACGAACGGCAACTGAAGGCACATTTTAACGAAATGCAGTTTTGAAAAAGTCAAGTCGGCACCAGCATTTTCGTCAATTCTTATTGCCTTTGGCTTTCACGAACTGCCGGAGGGAATTCTAAAAATACGGATCGGGTACCATCATGTTATGAAAGTCGTATAGACAAAGTAACACACAGAGCTAAAGAACCAGTATAACAACATTATCATTATGTTTTCTTCACCGGCATTTACAAAGGAAAATGAAAGAAGACATGAACATATTCATTGGTCATAGTTTGTGTTGCGGGTACATGTATACAAATCTGAAATAATATAATATAAATATAATGTTGTATTTTAGCTATCTCTGATATTGTCAATTCAAGTAATGTTACCCTATCACTATTCATTACTAACAATAAACCCACTTACTTGTTCGGTATTTATTTGCAGAGTGAAAGTTGCTTCCCACTGTTTATATACATAAATTGTACTTCATTCGCAGACATTCCATTACATGGAAAATCTATCTGAAGAATAAATTGCAAATATCCAGAGACCGATTCTACGTTACAACCTAAAAGTGGAAAGGAAAAGTTTAGTATACCACCATCCACGTTTTTATATCTGTGCATGTGGTGATGACCATGTGACCATGTATTTATGTGACACCACGCTTGAGTCGTAGATTTCGACCACTTATAAACTTTTACGCAGATTTAGTTAGGATTATGGAGACGGAGTAATTCAGTTAGAGTATTCGCTTCCGCTTTCGGTATTATCTCTATCAAGTTAGATTATTTCTATATGTGTCTCCAATAACAGCTTATTGATTTTCTCTCAATTTTGCGGCCGACGTGGGCAGTTAAAGAAGTGCCAGAAAGGCAGAACACAAGAAATCCATAGCTGCAATGCCATCATTGCTGGTTTCTTTACTGATTGAGTCAGTAGATTTACCCAAAAGCGACAGTGTTTTGTCGTATAACCTTCGGCAAGAAGTGGAAGAGCATGTGGGTATCACGAGAAATGAAGACATGAAAAGCATGGAGGGAGATATTTTTCGTCATTACGTGGCGGACAACAACATTTTGCACGACAATGTTGCTCTCGTTGACCATGATTATGATGGTGATGGAAAAGAGGACACGTCCACTCGAGCTCAGTCATTCATGCAACAATAAAAGTGGAAAGTTGCTTGGTAGTTGAACATGTAAGTATGAAACCAGGAAACATCTTTAGTATCGAACACCAAAAGTGAAAGGAAACTGTTAGTGTATAAAGTTATCCAAAGCCAAACCAAAGCAAAAAAGAAAACTGAAGTCAGTTGAGCCTTAGCATGTCTTGAGTTTCCGAAGGGAAAAAAAGTTGGTCATAGTTTCTGGAATCAATTGAAAGGGAGCGGTTTGGTGCTGAACCCGCTACAAGTGAATTAACTTTATTATGTGTACTTATAAAGTTTCAGGTGTATGAGTAGTCAATGGCTGTACTTGTATTGAGTCTGCTTCCCTTGTAGCCTTTAATTTGTCCAACTTTCACTTTCCAAACTTTTTCTCTTTCTTGCTGCCTTTGGGGATGCGGCGAAAAAGAAAGATTTTCATACCATTATAGGCATATGCAAAATACGCATGATATGAAACATATGAACGGAATAAACATAAAAAGATGGGTATATAAACTCTTCCATAAAAACTCATATTACCTACAATTCACGGGAATATATTTAGAAAAGTATGAAAAAAGAATCGCTAAGAGCATTCCAAACTAAATAGTATTGGTACGCAGCTAGGACGTGCATAATAAAAGGAACAGATAAACCGTCGTGGGTATAATAATAATACTTTGTCAATGATGCATGCACGAAGCACGCATTATGTTAGATCACACCTCAAGGAATTTGCCATTTTCTCCGGCTCTCACAATTTACAATGGCCTAATAATGCAAACTGCATATTGCCTATGAGAACTTTATATTATACCCAAGGACCATTATAAGAAGGTTTGAATGAAAATATATTATATACTATATATTTTTTCATTCAAACCTTCTTATAATGGTCATTGATTATACCTATCAATCTCATAGAAACAAGTATTCAGAACCTCGTGTATGTAATTTTTAAATTTTTTGTTATTATTAGCTTAGGTAACGTAACATCCTTCATTGGCTTATGAACTTAGATCCTGACGCACAGTGAAAGTTAGCAATCAACACGAAGCACTCGCGTGCTCCAACACAAGCAAATGTTTTCTCAGCACGCCAAATGGAAAAAGAAAGAAATATCTGATCATTTCGATCAGTTTCTCATTCCAATAAATATTGAGATATGCATTTTTTTACATACAAGACAAGCTCCATATTATATTCTTCGAAATTCATATGAACAGTAGCAATTTGCATGATAAGTAGAGCTGGAATCGAATAGTTGCCTTGAAAAAAATTGAGTGTGTTACGTAGTTCCGTAGGACCAACACTTCATCTTCCTTTTCTCTAGAAAGATAACTTCGTGTTGGTGTTTACGCTTGTCGTCACAATTTTTAAATAATAACATAGAATACAAGCGCATAATAAAATTCCATGAATCATGAGCAAGTTACAGCGTGAATATCTAAAGTGAATCGCATGCATCGTTGCGATACACCACATCTGAAATAAAACAAAGATGGAGCACCAAATTCATGGGCAAGCTTCGTAGTACTGAGGTAGGAATGTACCAAAGCCACATCATATTGCACGTAATGAACGAATGCATAATTTAATAGATGTGTTCGTGTTATTTCATAAAAACGACCGCTCTGTTGTATTGAGTAGCTAGCTATGACGGCAATGTAGGTATAAAAATAAAGCAAATGATAATATAACGAGGCAAAGATAGAGAGGGAAAAGATACAGCCGATATAATTTTTAAGGAAAACCGATGCTACTTCTTTGTACTGTGCACACATGCTTTTGCCCTCTTGTTATTTTTAAGCAGGTATTCCTCTTTTATAAATTTACAGAGACGTTTAACTAGCTTGCGCTGTATGATATGCCTATGTTTGTCCTTCATTGGAACAAAGTGTGCATTACAATAAAGACATATGATTATTATTATATTCTAATATAGTGAAAATTCAAAAGAAGGCTATTTGCAAAAAAAATTGGAAAGTTCTGGTTATCTCTTGCCCCTCCTTTCAAAGGCAGAGAAGTATGAGAGATGTTGTGAAGAAGACATTGTGTTTTATGGCATGCACACACGTAATAAACAAAATACGCATTGTGAAAAATACTTTCTAAGGGGCATTCTTAACCATTTTATTTTTATTGTTGTCTTCCTCTTGTTTCGTACTTCTTCTGTCTTTTTATTCTCACCATATAATCTAGCGTGCCATAAATAGTTCACAACCAATAATGGGTTCCATACATACAGTTTATATGACATTTATGCATAATTCATACAGGTAACATGTGTTACGCGATTCAGTGTAGTCCCTCTACAAATTTAAGTACTATAGTACATATAATACAACACATTTGAGAAACCCAAGCAGAATAAAAGTGACAATTGAAAAGCTGAACCATTCAAAGAAAGAAAAAGTGGGTTCCATTTCATGATCTCATAGTAGTCACTTCTTCCGTAATACAATCTTGTACTTAACTCCAACAACCACGACTAAAGCCTATCTTTGTGTTGTTGCTGAAAAACAAAAATAAAGGGAAAAAGCAAGTAGAAGACGCAATAGTACAATTTGGAGCGCAATTCACAGAGTAAAATATATTATCCTTTTCCAAAGTAAAATAATACCAAAAGTAAATTTACTTGAAATGTAGACCGAAATATGCCGTCTTTGCTCTTTTCTTTGTTTTTAGTTTCTCGTACAAATTGCATTTATTCTTGAAGCAGTCTTTTGAGTTTTATAGTGCATCTGTATTGTTTGCATAAACACACACAAATTATACTCAGTCTTTATATTTATCTTTTCTAGAAACAATATACCTATTTGCATGAAAGACAATGGCGTGTGGCTTGACGGAAAATAATAATAGGGTCACTGCGTCAAGATTATGTTGTTTATATTTACTCTAATATATTCATATGCACTTTTATTTTTTGATGTTAAAATAAAGTGTAAAGTAACACTAAAACGTGTGCAATGATACCTGTAATGCTTCTTTTAGAAAAAGACAATGAGTGGTAAGTGGAGATGCCTGATGATTGAGAAGCTGTGAGGATGATTTTTATTTTCTGAGATCCAACAGTCTTTTGTGCATAAAGTCTGTTTGCTAGAGCTTACTTTCATTCTCTCCATGTTCCATCTACAAACAAACGCTCAGTTAATATGAGTGAACGTCTACGCTGCTAAAATGCTTTTTTGCCTTTTTGCACTTGGTGGAAAGCTTCAAGTAAAACAAGAGAAAAGTACTATAGTCATTCACCCTACATGTATTGTGTGACTCACTCACTCACTTCCTGTAAAAGATTATTCGCATACATATTTGCGGTACACATGTAGGTAGTTACTTAACTTATGTAGATTCTTGATAAGAAAAAGGAGAAAGTATAGTTGTAGAAGAAGAAAGGGTGTTACGTGAACGTGTATACTACATAATATACTCTATACTATACTTTAGTACTTTTTATCTTGTCATACATGCAAACCGAAAATAGAGAGCTGAGCGAATAGACTTAAGCCTTCTCTTCCAGACAACGAAAATGGCGAAAATTCCCAAAAGTATGGGAAATACTATTACACACTTACCCGACGACATCATGCATTCCGCCTAAGCTAAAATATAATAATATGAGTTGCGGAATACAAGCTGACTGCTTTCGTTCAAGAATACATCGGAGACCAGAACCGTGACATATAAGAAACTTCACTTATTGTATTTGATGTACATCAGACGCACTTAAAGTCATTCGACTAGTCTTTGCAATAATATGAACGTTTATAGGCATAGATTATTTGTGTACATACGTGGACACTTCACAATGTGATCTCATTAAAAGAATGGGTGAACACTGAAGGGGTGGAGAGCCATGTGTAAAAGAATAAAAGAAAAGAGAGCAAGAGAAAGGAATGAAAATGATGATACCAGGGTACTTATCAGTCCACATGATCACAATGTAGTATTCATACATACAAATACCTCATACATAAGGATATCACGACTTCTGCAGTGTCAATTCTGCCCTGTAAACGAGAGGATGCCCTAGTTGTACTGCAGCAGCTCACACATGGCATATTACGCCACGGTTGAACGAAGACAAAAAGAGGTTCCTTTACATCCCATCATAAGGAAAAGGCAATTTTTATTCCCCGTGTGAATCCAAATGCTGCAAAACAGTGTAAAGGAACAGAAAAGAAGCTAAACACGCTTATCTTTTTAAGACGCCGGAAGAGAACGCGTCGACACAAAATCACAAGTCATGTACTATGGAGGCATGAACACGGGAAATTATTACATGAGTTTAAAAAAGCTCGCTTCAATAATGGTCGTGATGTTGCTGTGTACATTTTGTGCAATATCTGTCATATATACATCTAGTCATGTATCTATGATGGCTTACATGCTTTAACCAAACCCATCTCATCATTTCAATAATAATAAAACGAAAGCCTTTTGCAAAGAAGCATGAAGAAGCGTTCTTGTACAAATTACTTTACAATTTCGTTTTTAAGATCTGTCTACTTGCTTTTATCCTGGCTTTGTTATGAATCGTACATGGAACCGTCTTGAGTTTTTAAAAATGCTCGATGTTATAGCAGAAAATTTATGCATGAATACCCACATGAATTTTTAGCATTCATTCGCTATTCCCATATTTCAGAAAATTCCAACAGAAAGTTTGCTACACTCTACTCTATAAAATCATTTAACTGACGTTGTAAATTCTTGGCGTGTTCAAATCTCTGCGGCTCATTGCGTAAGTCTGCAGATTTTTTCACAGACTAGAAAAAGAGCTCATATAAGTCATTAGATGCAACAACATAGACTTGTTGGTTACGTGTTTTGACATGTAATGCACGAATTTGGTTTTCTATAGTTTTGAAACACCTACTTTAAAATATTTAACGCTTCATATTATTTGCAATTTTTGCTGTATGATGGCTGTTTGCAAAAAACTGAATCTATGTCATTATTATTCAGTGAACACATAATTTGTAAACATACCTACACAGAGTACATTAGCTTTCTCCTCAAGCTATTTTCAAAATCAATCTTACTCCATATCGATCAATTAAGACTTTACATGGCATAAATAAGAAACCTTCACATTTTATCTTTTTGAAGTCGCTTGCGCCCAAGGAATGAATGAAATATAGCATTATTTACAGCAATATTGTTGTTGAACTAAAAAAAGTCATTTTGATAGATTTGAGTCAATAACTGGAGTATGAAAATAAATGAAAGCAACAGCATTTTATGTACCAAAAATTATATTATGTTTTATATAGTTTAGTTTTCATATGAAATTGTGTTGATCGTCTTATTTCTCACAACACAACGCCAGGAATTCAACCATAGACACAGTTTTCTGCTCTGTTGTTAATTCGAGTGGCTGGATGGGAGTAAAATTGGACCATACATTCGGCACCGGCAGTAGGGCACATAACAATAAAATACGCTTGACGAAGAGGAAGAAGAAGAGAACTGCTGCTGCTCCAGCTGAATAAAAAGTTGTTGGACCCATCAAGTCTCTGGCTGTTACCTTCTGTCCCTTTCCACACACGTACTACGAATTATATGAGTTATATAGATCTAGAGCCACAAAGAACGCAACACACATAGCATTTTATTCACCACCCGGTCTCTTTCCATTACGAAGATGCATGGCTGTTGTTGGTGCTGCCTGACTAACGCCACTGGAGAAAGCGGTTTGCTGAGCTGAAGAAAGAAAGAACTGGAGCTTGTGACTGAGCGAGTGAACTATTTCCAGTTGCCTCAGAGCCACCGAACTTGTGTGGCACGAGAGAAAGTTGAGTCTAGTCTTATGGCGAGAAATGCAGAAGGAGGTGGCTTCTTGGCCTGTCTGCTGCTCAAAAGCGATTGCAGGCAAACTGCTTAGGGTGCTGCAAACAAGAAGTTGTGCTGTGTTGAATTTATTTGTCTTTGGCAGTACAATGATCCAGAATCCCTTTTGAAAACTTCCGCACGTGGATTCAACACTAGTATTTTCGTAAATTAAATGTGTGTACATCTGTCGTTTTTCGTAGAATATAGCTTGTAGTAGCGGTTATTGTTGTTTACTATCAATGTTGTCACTGTCAAAACGTCTTTGGTATTTATGGTGTTGTTGTATTTAGCGGAACTGGGGCACTTCTATTGGAGGAACAACAAAATGAAACGTGCAGTTTGAAATCAGCTCGGCAAACTATCAACATTCAGTACCTAATACTTTTGTTCTTGGAAAAGTGATATGCCGTTGTGGGAGAGTAACGAGATCTACTTTGTGGCTGGTCTTTCTGTTCTCGTCACGTTGGGAGTGTTTGCCTCACTCGTAAGTCAAACAATAATGTCGATCCAACTTTAATTTGTCACACTCATTTCCTATTTCTGTCGTTTTTCGGTTTTCTAATACCCTGTAATATGTATTTGTTTTTCAATATTTTTTATCCTTGAGCACGTGAGCTTGCTTTCTGTTTTGTGTGTCTGATGAATATATTTCGTGGAATACTTTATCAACCAGTGAAAGTAGTGTGCAAATTTGCTAGCATATGGCCACTTCTATAATCCATTACTTTTTACTTATAGGTCACATGCTGCACTAACCTATCTGTATAGGCAGAGTACAGTATTTTTGTGACAAATATACTGTTTCCGATTTATTTATTCATGTCATGCTATAATGTAATATCGTATTTATTCATGCTCTTCTTACTGTATCACTTTCGTCTATCTCATCATATAATCATTTTAGAGATACGTTTTTTCTAATCCTCCTCTACTATAAACGATCAATTTGTATACACCATGAACGTGATCTCATTCTTTGCTCATTTCTTTGATATAGTTTTAAGAGGGAATTGATATATGAGAAAGCAAAAAGGCAAATAACAGCGATAAAATACTTGGGTGGAGGTACTTCACAAATGTAGCTTCATAACGAAAGCAATAAAGAGAAAAGTTTTAGCACTTTAAAATCAGCTTGGTATTTTTCGAGCTATACTTTCGTCCAGTTGATTGTAATAGATAGCAGGGAGACCAGCAGTATTTTTTCTCATTATGTCAGATAGGCATCTGATATGTTGCTGTTGCTGCCTTCTGCCTTGCAGGTAGAATGAAAAAGGAGAATGTAATAAAATGCTCAAGCTTTGTTGTTTGTAGCAAAAAATGACGCAGTTGCACAATGGAATGTGCTTAATTAAAAGAATGCGCCATAAACTACTTTTTTGAAGATTTTCTCTCCTCCACGGAGTTAAAGTTGCTTAGAAAGCAAAAGAGAAAGAAGCAGGAGATGTGTGTTACAATAATAGTAATAATCGGGAAACAGACAACAGAGAAAGTTGAAAAAATTGTACCTGAGAATGGGAGAAAAGTAAAAAAGGCAATATAAAAAGTTTTGCTCTAATTTGTAGCTGCAAAATTTGGCACTAAACGATTCCACGGAGTTTAGCTAGTTTCTCTGTTTTCATTGCGTTGAAGAAGTAGCTCTATGCTGCTGTACAGTACAGTTTCTGTGTATTTTACACAACACTGAACTTGAATTGGCGAAAAGTGGAAAAGTGCCACTTGGTTGATACATGTTCTTTGTTTGAATAGTTGCCACTATTTGCAGTTGCGTACATGGTTATAGATTGCATATTACTAACGAATTTTGAACTATAAGGGAAATCATCTGGTGTATTATAAGCTATTCCAGTAATGGTATGAAAACATCCGTGGGCCATTTTCTTGACTGGAGAAATGCCAAAAAGAGCAATAATAATATAAAATAAGATAGACGGGGCTCTCTTCTAGGTAAACCCTTTATCTAGGCCTGCTGGATTCAAGAAAAACTGAACCAGTTCATACATGTCAAAATATAAAGAAGGAGTGCAAACTCGTGGAAGGTATAATTCTGAATTACTGTCACATTGTCTTTTCCTTGAAAGTTCCCGCATGGGTGACCTCCGTACCTTTTGAATCGATAGGCATATTGAACACTGTCAACACTTTGTTCCTTTACTTGACGTACTTTTATTGCTTTTGAAATGTCCTCACCCTGTTTGGATAGTTCGTGTGAGCGGCAGCATGTAGCTCATCGTAAAATCAAAAGTCGCCTGGCTAGTCTGCAGCTCTTACATATTAGAAGAACATCAAATAGAAGGAATTACGTCATTAGGAGCTTTTGACCAGGCGCTAGGTAAGCTTACCGTATCCGCGTCTCTAGCATTTTAAAGGGTTTGTAAAACTAAATTCATCTAAAAACTAGCAAGGGGAAGTTTATTAAAAATCGGTCTCATGTTTTCTATGTGTTGGCCGTTTCGTGATCACAAAATTGGTTCAACCTAATTGATGATTGTTGCGTGAACGAAGCATTAATCCAATTGCCAATTTACTCCGTCCGTGTTTAGTTCATCACCAGATGAAGCTGGTTATTTCATTTAGCAACTAGCAACTAGTGGCATGAGTGTAATAGCTAGGTATCCAGTCCAGGATTCGTCCCGATAAATGCAATACTGGCACTGCATAGATCTCTTGTCCCTTATTAAAATGATGCCTTAGGTACAACCAAATAATCACGAGAAGGTAAAATCAGCCAAATCGAAGGTAGTCTACGGAACATGTGTATTACAGTGTTTAAATGATTCCAAAATATATACCTGGTTTAGGCTTAATTGCCTACCCAATGCCAATTAAAAACCCAATTCTAGCAAAAAAGTTGGTCACGAACAAATTCAGGAAGCTATTGAGATTTGCGATAACGGTTAGTTTAGGAAAAATAGCACTTCTACACGGAATTTATTGCGTATGATGACGCTAGTAGAAAACGAAACAGGCAAAAACCCAACTAGCCTATCTTGCTTTTGCAGATTTTCGTATTTCTTACCACTTCACACCATCAGAATATAAACTACCTTGCAGACTCAAAAAATACGGAACAATGCTGCCTATTCAGATAGAAATGGAATGGTAAAAGTTGATGTACGAACTTATAGTTAACAGCAAAACCACAGCCAAAAAAATGCCAAAAACCTGCTGCTGCTGCTGCTGACGCCAAAAACAAAGAAATCCATGGGAGTCTCTTTTCTGCATTCATGTCTCGAAACCTATGTAGTTGACTGGCTGTTGTAATTGGATTTTTACGTATTCCACTGTTTAGTATAAAAATAGCAGAGGTTGTTACCTTGAGCGGAGAAAACGCTCCAAATGCAATAACGAACAATATTACAGTCCATGCTACAACAGCTTTTTTTCTAAAAAGTAATGAATGAAGTTAAGAGGTAATGAATGGAACAGAAGAAACCTGACATAGAAATAGTGATGATGTAGCTATAGACCTCCATTGTGCAGCAGACCAGGTATATAATTCTTTTCACCTCACCAACGTAAAACAGAAGTCCTCCAGCAAAGCTTATAAAGCAAAAAAAACGGGCAAACTAAGCAATAATTTCTATTCATGGTCACTCAATGAATGGCGGACACTTTTTCTTTCTAATGTGCAATGTGGTAGATATGTTGTGTTTAATGACATATAAGCAGGTGTCTCCAAACACTTCCCGCACATAGTGCCATGCTTCAAAATTTGAGTACTTTCACCATTAGAACCAACACCCCAGTGTGTAGTACATGTTACAAAGAGATTATACCTTTCAGTGAAAAGTTTGGCCTTATTTTGTTTTGTTTAGTGTTCATTTTTGGACAGAGATATGGAGAGCCTGAAGGGGACAGACGAAGATGTGTTTGACAAGCTCATTAATTCCACCGCTTTTTACAATAGACATTTATATCTGCATGACGTACATGTAGTAACACGATAGCATAAACGTTTTATTCTTTCGCGGAAATCCCTGTTTGCAAATTCAACAAAAGGTTGCACAAGGTACAAACAAACCCTTTACTAACGTATAATCTCATCTTTTCCCCATCCAAACAGGCGTACTTTGTGTACAGAAGGACTATAGCCAATGGAAGGAGAGCAGACGAGGAACAGGCCGCTTTGGAAAAGGTGTTGTTGCGGAAAGAAACAGTTACTACCACGAGTAAGTGTCATTGTTCCGTGATGATGATGATGGTGATCATGCTGATACGTAAAAATGATGATGGGCATACGAACCTGATTTTTATATGATTTTGGGAAAGCCTTTTCCTTTGTTTTATTCTCCACAATGGCAGTTGTAATATCCCAGTGTAGTCCCCCTGTATCCTTTTATATTGGTGTAAAAGCTTTCAACAAAACAAAACCTCTGTAAAGGTTTTCCAATGTCGCATTAACAATTGAGCTCATCGAATTTGGCTATATCTCTAGAGCCGTTATGGATCGGTAAACAGAAATCTGTGCTCTATCTAAATTGCTTTCTGGGAATAAAAGATAGTAAAACTTTAATGAACACTGTCTTTGTCAGGGTGTAATTGCATTTTTTCCGGGTGCGTTCTTATGAGAAAACTGCTTATAATAACGTGTTTTTTTTCAAACTCCCTTTTTGATGCTGCAAAAACATGTTTTTCTGTTCGTTTGCCCATCTATACGATATCTATACGCGGAATGCTTCCAAGATTACATTATCTGAAGAGCTAATACCTGATGTGGTATCCATGTACCGAGTTATATTGGATTTTGGTCTCTGAGTGAATAATACAGTTACAAAACACTATTTCATGTCAAATTTAATTTTGATAACATAGGTCCACCCACGAAACCGTTGATCGTCAGCCCGAGCTTCTCATCGCCAAACAAAGTACCTGCACGTCATCTCCGATCTGGTTCCTACTCTCCAACTCATTATTGTAAGTAAAAATTGCGACGAAACGTTGATACCACTAAGCTTAATCTATGCCTAAATTTGCAAATCCCTACTTACAACAAAACTGTAGTTTTGTCGTTATTAAAGATTAAAAAATAAGGCAAGGCATATAAATCCAGATGAGAGTAAAGAGCACAGAAAAGTGTAATATTAGTAATACGTACAGGACGACGGAAAATAAAATCTGATTTCCAAGAGCTCATTGTCTTTCCTTTATGAGATTTTCGTGCTCCCGCATTTGGTTTCGACCCATTTTCTCGAATTATTGGTAGCATTGTAGTCGAGCCATTATACAAACATAAATGCAAAATAAATAGAAATGTACAGTGGATGTTCCCTGATGACTGTGTGAGGTCTTTTAAGTTTTCCATTTCAAGGATGTTCTCCAATCTCGTCTAATTACTCTTTTCATTTTCATCGTTCTTTTAGACTACTTTTATCTCTTGTTACAAAGGGCTCGTCGTATGGTGGAACTGCTTCGAGCAAATGACAAGAAGGTTTCGTATTAAAGAGGTGTTTCATGTTAGAAAACGCGCATGCATATGTATTTATTCATATTTGCTTTTCCCTTCACATCGGGAGTGAAATGAGTGAGATTATTTACGCCACAGTCTGATGGAAACATTTTGTTGCAAACTGGATCACTTTGAAATGAAATGACCTTTTAAATTCACATGATTAAAGAGAGCGCTCCAAGTTTCAGGAAATAAAGTGAAATGGCAAAGCTGCTTTTTACCATCACATAAAACGGAAATTGAACGAATTACCAGCGAGAACTTGGCATTTTTTGTAAATGGAGTTTTGCATAAAGCAAAAGAGAAAATGAAAAATCTCGTTTGGACTTTCTCCCCATTTGTGTTATTACTTCGTTTATCATCCACTAACACAGACTCGCAGTTCTGAGTTGTAGAAGATTATCATACCAACATCTTTTTGAGCTAATGCTTGTGCTCATTCTGAAGTAGAAGATAAATTACATGTGCATCCACAAAGAACTGGTGTTTGTAGTGGTTGGGGATGTACGTACCACCAACTAGCTGTCCAATTATAGAAAGATATATGGTCAAGCAGATACGTGATAGAAGATACTCTTGAATTTTCTCTTTGCAATTCCCAGTTCGCTGAAAGAATAGAAAAATTAATAGCTGTTTGTAATATTGCGATAATACAACTCTCATTTCCTCAGTAAAATCTGTCTAATATCATTGATTGTGACAGCGCCATTTGTTATTCACCCCCATTTGTGAGCGTGGGCGTTCTGTCTGTCTACGTGGGAAGAGAAATGTAAAATCTCCACTCTCACATCTCCATCTTCTCATAATAATTGCCATCGAAGAGTTTGAATTGCTCTGCAAACTTTTCACAATGTTTTTATCTTCATATTACAAAAAAGTAGACTACTAAATGTATTTTGTAATTAAAACAAAACGATTTTCTGCGTAAATTAACATTTTAAGGAGGCAATCTGAGAACTGAGAGAAAACTTTATAAACTGTTTCCACATTATTTACTTTATCAAGTGCGAACTATCCCTGCTGCCCTTGGTATTATTCACTGTAGAACAATGCACTGAAATATGCATATACTTCCTGAATAAAAAATGCGGTTTGGGATAACAATACAACATACAACCAACCGTAGCAAACAAGCAGATTTTGCGGAGGGGGCAAAGTAAAGGTCATTTGGCTGTCCGTTTTCCTCTGATTCTTTGGAAAACTTTTCTCACTTTCTCGCAAATAAACGGTACAAGATACTACAAGTTTTACTACATTTTACTGCTACTGCATGTTTGCAAGAATAAAATGATGAAGGATATTATTATAACATCACATCGAATGCCACAGTTGATAGTCATATGACATGTTGTACCATTACTGCAGACGTCAACATCAAAGGAAAGTATGACAAGCAGCGTGCTGTGTCGGCTGGTTCTTAAATAAAAGAACGATCTATAATAAATTCATGATGTTAAGTAGATTTAGATGATACATGACCTAAGTGTTGGCAACAACATGCATAAAAAATCATATGTAGGGTGCCGCATCTTGCATAGTGGCGAAGAAAATGGCAAAAGCTCATCCATGTTTTAGTAAAAGTTATAACCACGCTGCTTTCTACTTTAAACGTGTGCATAAAATATAAATTGATGGAATTTTTGCTGGGATTTTTTGGAGAAAGCCTCTGATATAGGAGTATTTGCATACAGTATATACTTATCGAACAACGTCACAAAAATAAACTAGGGGGATGTAAATATATGAGCCTGGTAAAAAATGAAAGCTCGCATTTTTCTCCAATTCCCAAGCTTTCCCTTTCGGTATTACGATGGTTGGCCTATTTCGTTGAAAAGAAGGAGCAACTTGAGTATCTACTAAGATTCGTCTGTCGTCATTCGAAGAATATAAACATATCATTGAATTATTTGGATTCAAGTAACTTTCATGGCTTTGATCAAGGTCCCTTAAAATTGAACTCGGTAGCGCTGAAGGCTAAGATGCGAGATCTGGAGATTAAATTAACAAATTTTATGAACTCTTTTGACGGAAACTTAAGATACTCGCCTAGAACTTTATGCATACGCAAATAATGGAGATGCGAAAACAAATATCAGGATACATTTTTATCAAAATTACTTATCTCGTATAAAACAAACAACATTTTCAATTTATTTTTGTTTTTGTGTAGTGAGTCCATACCATAGTCGTCAACCCCGGAGGAACAGTTCGCCCACGTCAAGCGTTGCTGCAATCCAACAACCAAAATTACCTCAGCTCCAGTTTCATCACCCACAACTGGAAGAAGAAAACGAAAACTGTGAGCATTCAGAACTGCCGGAAGAACTGAGCAGTGAAACCACATCGTCTTCTCATGTTTCCCCAACTGGGAATGGAAATAATGGAGAGAATGCATGTGTTCCGCTTATTAAAGCAAATAATGGTAATGAGCATGAAGAACACGAGCAACGCCAGAAAAACAACAAAATGAATGGAAAAAATAATGGGAACAGAAACAACGTTCCAGGGAGTTTGGCTCATCATAATTCTCAGTATTACGGCACAATTCCTCCTCGTAGGATGGGCAGACACAGTGTCGTCGCTCCGGCTGAGTCTAATCTAGTTGCTTCTTCAGCTGCAAACACTGCTGGTGTTTTTCTTTCACTGAAGTGTGGATCTGGGGCAGTCATTGTTCCCCACTTGAAGCACAATTCTTTCATTAAAAGCGAATATGTCCAGCTTCCAGGAAAGGATGGAGATGACTTCAAGGATGACGAGAATTGGAAGTATAAAGACGACAGTTTGGTCACTGGCAAAGAGAAGATGAACAAATGGAAGAATTGCTCAGACGTTGATGATGGATCGCTCCGCAGAAAATTGCTTCTCCAGAAGCAATACCAACAAAAACTTCAATTGCAGCAGCAACATCACAGCAATCATCTTCGGCTGTCGACACAACCCCCTGGAGAATTATTCAAGATGAAGCATACCGTGTCAGAGGAAATTCCTTATTACATTTCAACACAGTGAGTGCTGTCGTACGCACGCTGTCTGTTTACTTTTCACTGTATTAGCGCGTCAAAGCGCCAGAGTAATAGTGTCCTAAATGTTATGTATCAACTGTTCAATCTAGACATTTAATTTTTCAGATCGTAGTTATTCTGAAAAAAATATAGAGATTGTAATTTGTAATGTAAAAGTAGTTTTGCATTCCCTTCTCATTGAAGACAACGATGATCGATGATGTATGAAGTATGAAGGGCAAGAGTTATACAAAATATGTGTAGATACTATTTCATGTTCATGTAGAAGCAATTTGTAATGCATGAAGAGTATTGTGTAGAAAATTCGCATTCGTCATTCCATTGTCAATCTCCTTTTTTAATCAAATCAAACAGTGAAATGTGACTGTTTAAAAAGAGCTGAAATCATGGGAATTTACTATCAAAATTTTATAAAATCCAAAATATAACCCTATTGTCGTAAGTCACTATAATCAAATCAGTAAACTCGCCCACGACTTTAGAAGGAATGCGTAGATTAGTTTATCAATTTGGTAGTGAAGAATGACTGACTACTTACTTTTAGTATATACACTTTCTCTACAACTAAAACTATTATCAGTTAAGATTGAATTCAATATTATTCTTCGTTTAGGTTCAATATTGGAATAAAAATGTTTCCGTACGAAGAATGTGCGATATACATTCGTATTTTGATGGCTGTAATCAGTTTCTATTTACTACCAATTACCATTATTATCACGTAGTACCTATCAAATTGCTATTACAATGTATGAAAATATCATGGATCACCATTTCAGAGATGAAAATCAAAAATTATATTCAGTGCATGTATAACCTTTGAAAGAAACGAAAGTATTATGTATGTGTAGAAACCATGAAGGATGAATGCACAAAAAGCTATTTACTAATGGTGCTGCTTTGTATGAAACATTGTGATTGGATGTTATGTCATAATCAAGTGTTTTTCATTCATATTGTGATTTTACGAAGGAAATATAATAGAATAATAAATTTTATGACCGTCTTCGTCTTAATAAATTTTTACCCAGCATAGAGTTAGCAGCGTAGATATGAAATGAAGCTTATTGCTTGACGATTCGCAAGTAACCTTTATACTTGATCAATATTTTATGAAAAAACCTGTCATTAAAAATTATTTCAATTGACCATGTTTGATGTAAATTGTCATATATGCAATGACAGAAAATTTAATTAAAGTCAGTAGCACTATGTGCAATTTTTAGGCTAATAAAGAGGAGGAGCTATGTTCGACAGTTCAAATCAAATTGGTTGTGTTGTCTTAAACATTAAAGGTTGCATATATTCATTTCGTTTGCCATTGTTTTAGCTTTATTTATCCGTTTGAGAATAATTATCCTGTTTATTTTATAAATATTTCAATAAAACTTGCAGCCTTCTACTTCAGTCGTGTTGTTGGTTACATCGTTAAATGTATTTTACAAATTAACAAGTAAGTTAATGTTTGGAAAGTTTTTGTATCTTTAAAAGTCTGAAATGTTAGACTTTGGATCCTCCATTCGCAAGTGGAATTGAAAGATTTTTCCTATTATTTTAAATACCAGTTTATTGTTTTAATTTAAATCATATAACTTTGAATGTACTAGTGTGTACATATTTTAAACGTGTTAGTATTTTAACTAAAAAGTAGTAACTTTGATGGAATTTATTGTAATACTCGTTGGATTTCACTACTATTAGTAAATTTAGTAGTTGTCATCATTGCTTGTATTTTGTACTTATAAATTATAGAATGAAACCAAATCAATAAGTAGCGAACTTATGTCTTTATGCATTTACTGTCACAACAATCCAAGGAAAAAGAACTTTCTGAGGTTTTGAGATAAATTGTTGTGCAGTGTAATTGATAATTTCATTTTCAATAAAATATATGAGTACAATCTAACTTGAAACTATGAACCATAAACCTGTGTTTAATACCAAGTAAATGTTACAACACTCATCCTAAAAGCTTTTTTACGTCAATCCTGAGTGTCAGCAAAGTCAGCATAGACCATACGATGTCGGATTTAATAGAATTTGAAAGTACAAGCCATGGCACGATGAGAATCTAACTAAATCCGGGCCATATAGTGGGTCTCTGTCGTTCGTAAATGATTGCGAAATGTCAGCTTGTTTGGTTGGTTCACTAAATGATTGTATTGACTAAAACAATGTTGCGACAGTCTCTTCTTGCGACCGTTTACCTTGTCATATCAAAATTGATCAATGAATAATGAAGACAAAAGCAAAACCTGCGTAGTGTGCTGGCATTTTGCTGTAGCGATTTTCTTGTCATGATGCACAATTATTTTATTTATGTATATGGATGTTACCGAATGCCATTGAAGTACTTGACGTCTAAATCAACTCTTACAGGTCGTCATACAATTTCCTATCATTGATACATTCATCGTTTATAAAAGATTATGCAGACAACAAATTGCACTTCAGTCAGTTCTCAGTCAAAACGACTTACACCCATGCGGATAAGGGTTGTAACAGCGTCCCATCCCGCTACTGGTCGTGCTTTGTGCTTCTCATAATATTATTGTAGTTGGGTTTAGCAATAATCGTGAGATTGACGATTATGAGAAAACTACGAATGAATGGGAATTCCAAAAGTACAAAACAAGGAAAATGGCTAGCTCTAAGCATGAATACAATTGGTCAATGGATGTTGTAAGAACACTCGTTCTCCAGTACGTTTCCTGTTGAGTATTAGATCTTTTTATCATTTGCAAAACCTTATCTCCCTTCCTGAATATACGACACCTCCCAATTACGCACACCCTCCCAAGTGGGATCATGATTGGTCAACCTAAAAGTTGTATCCTACAGATCGAGAAACATACGCAGGATCACTTTAGTACGTTATTTCCTCTTATAGCAGTATATAAGGATGTGAAAGATAGTTTAGGTGGCATTCCCTCTATCGCCACTGATAACTGTGGCGCAAGTTGTGTTTGCTTCGTTGTTAATTACGTTTGGCAAAAATTTAAATGAACAAATGGAAAGGACGAGAATCCATAAAAAGTATCTCATTCAAGGATATTTTCTCAGTAATACTTGACGAACTAAATACATGAGCACAGTAAAGCCATTCTGAAATGCCAAGAATTCAAACCTTCATGTTATATAAATGGCCGAATGGGATACTGAACCATGGTCATAACGATGATGCGCAAAATTGTAGAAATAATGCAATACAAATATGAAAGCGGGGACCCTACTGAAATCGGACCGAAGAAATGCGGGTTTTTCTTGATGGTATTGTCAGAGTTTGAAGTTTAAATGGTTTCCAAAAGTTTGGTCTCAGTTTATAGTCGAATGAGATGCCAAAATTCAAGTGAGCCCTGGAAATGTAAAGTGATCTGAAAATCGTCTCTGGAAATGGACATGTTATTTGTGGTTGGCAAATGTGAAGTACATTGTGGAAATAAAAGGGAATGCAAGACAGAAAAGCGGTAAAATTACAGCGGATACATTTATATACTGCCAAAACCTAGCTTTATAGCTTATTTCTTTTGTGTCAACATTAAAAATACCATCTATCCTCAATCTTCTACTTCCCGTTTCATTGTTTCCTTTTATAATCAGTGCTCTATAAACTAGGGCCACGACCAACTTTCACATATGAAAGTGATCAAGAAGACTTATGCACTACCAAAGCATGTACAACTGTTCCAGTTCAGCATTAAGTATGAGCTTTGTCCATAGTAAATGGAAATTGTGAGCATTATCTTTTCACGATACATACATCCTGGAAATTTGGGCACTTGACCAACAAGAACAACAACTGATGTTGATTTTAAACAAGTGTGACGGAAGAGCATTTGGTCATGATTATCTCACAAAGAGGCTTGGCTACAACAGCTTTCTGAAACTGACATTGATCTTCACTTTTATTGCTTTTCTTCCCTACAAGTTGAAAAATATATAAATAAATTTGAATAAAAAGCATGTTCACTTATTAGTACTAGGATGAAAGAAAATTTTCTTTATATCGTGCCCGAAAAACATAGGATGAGAGAAGTTAATCTCTGTGAATAATTTGAAAAAAATACAAGCGATACGCAGAGGAACGCTTTGGGTGTCGGATGATAATTGGAGTTTCACTAAAACTTTTTTGGCTCTTGTCCATCTTCTTATCCCTATAGTGTAAACGCTAAAAGAGGGAGGGTGCCCGTTTAACGATCATTGTAATTAAGTAGAATTTACCCCATCTGCTTCTGCCGTCTTCTTTTGCAAAGGTGAGAGGAGGACGTGTCTAGATACACTCCAAACTTCCTCTCGACTTGACTTTTTATGTTTGTCTCAGTCCCGTAATCGCAACCCAAAAGCGGGGAACTGATGATGCCAATTTAAGCATTTACCTTTTGTAGTCCGCTCCTTTTATTTTGAGTCATAACCATATCGTTCTCGCATTATCATTTAGCGAGCTAGAAACAGACACATTTTGAGTGTATATAGAATTGAATATGCTCAAGATTTTTTTGTTTTTAACGAGAGTGGTGGTGGTGGATGAGAGTGTTTTAAGAGGCCTTGAATGTTTTTCTAAAAGAAATGTTATTGATTTTCCTATAGACGTGCTGGCACCGGAAGATGCACCATGTCTTACCTATAAATAAATGAATGAACCTATACCTTCATTTTCCAATAAATATATAACGCACTGCCTAATTTAAGACCAGAAACTAAGAGAAAGAAAAGGTTTAGAGTGCATAATAAAATGGCAGGAGAGAAAACTCTAGTCAAAAGTTGTGTGTTTTTGTCTCATTCATCTACTCATTTTGGAAGGGTTTCCACTTCTTCTTCCCATCTTGTATCGTTCATGAGGAATACATATCACCATATCAGTCTGAGAAAACGGTCGGGCAACAAAGAACCGAAAAGGCAAGAATAAAAGTTATAAGGGTTGGAGGAGGAGGAGAGTCGAAGAGTGATGCAAAAAGAGGAACAGCCAGACAAAAAAGCAAAGCACATCAATTTCGAGATTTGCCAACAACGAAGAATAGTAATGGACTAGGAAAGATCATAACGCTTTTTTCTCTATCTCTTTCTCTTCCCCACACACTGTCTCTCACCACCGCGAATGCATTATAACGTTTCTTGACGCCACCACCGTATCTCCACCGCCACAAAACGAAAAAACACCAATGCTGCAGACAAAATTTTGGGAGAGGTAAAGTTAAAAGAGGGACGAGGATAAGAGAGCAGTACACAAAGCCAAGCGGTAGCACAAAAAACAGATAACAAAAGAGAATAGGAGGAGGTATAATATCAATGACAGCATTATTTCCAAACGACACAACGACATTACTTACGCTGTTCTGACTGAACCTACTGACTAGTTGGGACTCTCAGCGTCTCACATGCGTTGGTTCCTCATGATAGCGTTCCCCTCTCCCAGCACCCACCACCACTCTCACTCTTCAAGGAACAACAAAGGAAAACAGCATGGAAGCTTGTTCTCAGCGCTTCTTCGTTTTTTCCTCCTTTCACCGATACTAATATCATTTCAGCGCTCGCATAAGTTGCATGCATAAAAAAGCTACTGAATTGAGAAAGACAAACACATAAATATTTGCCTGGATATTTTTTCTACCCCAGTGCCGCTATTTTCTTTCTCCTCCTAGACAAGAACGCATTTGCTAAATCCGTTAAAAAGACTTTTTGGTGACTTATGTAAGTTATTATGGAGCTGTACGTTTTTTACTTTATTTTTTTGTGTGAAGCAAGGAGGAACGAGAAAGGGAACTAAGGGGCTGCTCCGTTGATGTCGAAAAGGAATTTTTAGTAGATAAATGTTGCCTTTCGACTTTTGTCTCTATGTATGTGTGGAGGTGATTGCTTACTTTCTTCGTACTTGTATATTATGAAGATTTGTCTCTTTGTTAGATTTTGCTCAGCTCACTAGACTATAAATATACACTCATTTATTCTTATTCGTCGTTTTCCTTTTTTGACTTCTGGAAGTCAGTCTGAGTTATTGCTGAGCATTTTTTATAAATGGTTATAGGTTCCTTGCCAAGAAGAAAGCATTCAACGTTTTTTTCCTCTTCAGTAAAGTACATTGTGGGAACAGCAGACATATATTCACATGTGTACGATACAGGGCCAACTCCATGCAAAATCTGAGACTACAAGAATGCGTATGTACTCTTGTTATTAGTAGTTAGGGAAAGTCAATGCTACTGTGCCACACGCGAACACCACAATCACCGACACCGACAAGCAAACCAAACCACAATCAGGAATGATTACATTCAATACATACTAGGTCATGAGAACAAAGGCCATTTGTAAGCGGAACTGCGAGGGTTGAGGGTGTCAAGAGGAGTTGTATCTTAATACTTAACCTCCCAAGCGGAAGTATTTTTCTGATAAAAAATATGAGCGCAAGAGGATCAATCGGTGCTGTTACTGATACTCTCAAGATTACTCGGCCAATTTATTATGGAAAGTAGTGACGGGTCTAATAATAATATTGCTTATTGTACCCGCAACCTCACACCAAACAAATTGCTCTGACATGCACAAAGGCGAAATAAAATAAAGAGGGCAATTTGTTGCAAGTGTTGTGCAGACATACTATACATCTCAACACTGAGCTATTCAGCTACAATAGCACGGAACGAGTTGTAGCAGTACTCTTTGTTCTTCCACAATTTTTGTTGGCAGCAGTCACTTTGAGTTACTTAACAATAAAGGGAAAGCACAACCCCGAAAAAAAAGAAAGGCGTCTTCAGTGACATGGTGAAAAATTACACGATTAAAATTCTTGGTTCAGATCCGGTCGACGAAAATGTTATGCCCGTCCTGATAGTAGCTGGAATGGTCTTCCTCCTCTGCTTCATCAGTAAGTTGATATATTATACATATAAGCATTTTAATAATAACAAATCATTGTCTTTGTGAAAAAGTTGTTGCACTGCTCTTATTTATTGCATGGAGTGGATGAAATATATGGCAAGTGTAAAAATAATCCAGATTGCAAGAAGTGTAAATAATAGGAAATTTGAAGAAAATATTTCAAGAATGTGTTGAGAGCATATAGCTCGTATTCCTAATGCTCGATCAGCCTCTGGTTGACATATGTGTGATGAAAGGTAGTAGCGTTGTTTAGACCAACTCAAAATTTTACCGTTCCAGTCAAACGGAATGAGAAGAAACTTTCCAAAAGTTTATGTGAAAAAATGTGTTCAGTGCCACACTAGGAAGGTGTATTATGCAACTAACCGATTTCACGCTCTCAATAGTGATTTTGCTTTCATTTGTGTGTGAAAGATACTCCAAAGTAGTTTCTTTTGTGTTGTTTATCTTTCAATCTTATTTCAATAAGGCGAGAAGTGACCTTTAATGTTTGATATAGTTCTGGTGAAGATTCCAAAGCTGAGGCAACATTTTGGTTCAGTCCAAGTATAGTTCGCAAACTTTATCCATCTCGTATTATGAAGAGATTTAAAATGTGGAGTGTTTATTGTGCACAATATTATTCATACATCATATAACATGTATATATAGCGTTCATACAAAAGACTAAAACTCAACGGATGAATGGCATGATGGAAGGCAAAATACTAATGGCACCATAATTGTTATTTCAAATAGGCTTTTCTATTTTCCTTTTGCAGATAATGTGAAAGATGAAATAACCAACTCTCGCTCTCTTGCAGGATAAAGTTCGTTTATTGACGAGCCTAATATTTTTCAGCACTGAGAGACTTGGGCTACAAAAAGGTTAATTGAGTGTGTTGTATTTTCAATGTGGATGTTGTAAAGTCGTCTAGTCATTGGTCGCATACTTACTTTCCGCATTCTATAGAAAATGCGCTGGAAGTTTTGCAGGGAGATATTGTTACAATGGAGCATCTCTTTAGGAAGCTAATAGCAATGATGATATGCTGTATGTAGGCCATAATCGTAACAATAACTATATGAAATGAAAGCCATCACATAAAAAGATGACAAATCATTGGACATGATGAAGTAAACAACGCGGCAATATCGTGAAAGTAGTCGTAACAAGACAGTGTTTTATGGTTGCATCTTTCCAAAATTCTGGTTCCCATTCACTCTCGAGGCAAATCATGATACTCCCATTAGTTATGTTGTTTACTCGTACACAGCTCGTATAAATCTGAAACGAGTATATTCCAGAGTTTGTGACTATTTTGGTAATAAGGCTGGCCATTGTCATTGCAGTTTTGGTATTGCGCAATATCCTGTGACGGGCTCTAAGAAAATGAAAAGGATCCATACAGAAGACCACAACGTGTTTTATGTTCTTTCATCTCTCTCAAGAAGTTGAAAGGACAACGAGTCACTCTGACACACATCACAATCTATGATGACGTTCATCATTAGGATGAGCGAAAATGCACCGGACCTGAGAAAGTTGCTGTCAAACGTACTGCTAAACCTGTCAACTATAGGGGATTTTTATGGTAAGTAGATAAATGATCATGGAGTAAAGTATACAGGAAGATGACTCTATATATGCCATAAAAGATCCTCCCTTAATATTTGTGTGACTCGTTGGATTGATTCAGGGAAAATTATCAAATATATGGGCTTTAAATTCAAAATGG
Organism: Willowsia nigromaculata; assembly: GCA_034700605.1. NCBI lineage: Eukaryota > Metazoa > Arthropoda > Collembola > Entomobryomorpha > Entomobryidae > Willowsia > Willowsia nigromaculata. The sequence goes on from JAQIXX010000025.1 coordinate 127,815, forward strand.
ACACGCAACGAATTGGGAACCTCGCGTTGTCTAACGTATCGTCAAACTCGAAGGATCTATGGTCGACCAAACTGCCTCTCTCCTTCAAATGTCACGACTATAATAATTTATTAATCTATGGATATACTTACAGACACAAAGCAATATACACTATATAGTACATTACGTACGTCAATGTGACCTACACACAAAATAAGACTTGGCCATGGGTCGCTAATAACGAACAATGACGGCGTGGCATGCTATTTTAGGACGCAGTCGTTTCCGTAATTATAATTATGCATTCATACTCATAAAGTGAATGTACCTGACCAGTTGTTCTTAACAATGTTGTATACTAAAAAAAGTGTTTGAAGCTGATGGAAAGCACGATGTGATAGAATTTTTCAGTGGACTACTACTAATATGCTTACCAGAAAGAGACAAAAGCACCATAACGGTAATAATTAATAAAGAACTGCACAAATGAAAAGTAAACCAATAATGAAATATAGCTCACAAACTAGACCAGTATTCTCTCTCACACAAAAAGAGCAGTATTATTCGGTAGATAGATTTCTATATAATCTTTAAAAAATAGCTCCGCGTTTCTAGATTCAATAATCGTTGTAATCAAAGTCCAGAACATTTTCGACCTCTCAACTTATGATAACACTACTATTACAAAATAATATTTATATATTTTTGTGTAACAAACAATGCTGTTACGGATATAGCATTTTAATTAAGGAGACGAAGAAAATGCCAATTTATTAAAATAGTGTAAGACATGGTGAATTGTACAATACACTCAAGTTGGAAATAAAATGACCCTTATTTGTGTAATACAGCAGCAGTTGTTAATCACGCGAGGCTATTTTTGTTATATATGCATGTCAGAAATGAGCATTCAATTTCAAACTCTCAAAGCCAACCCATTTCAAAGCCTTGCTGAATGAATACAATATGCCGCATGGATGTTAATAAAGGATACAAAATGTAGAGTGTATGAGTGGGAAGATCTACATCGCAGTGATAGCATTTAATAATCTGAATCTTTTGTCTCCTTAGAATGCAATAACTCATAATACCATGTACCCTAGTATGCATGTATTTTTACTGTTTGCTTTTTGGAAAAAAATACATTATTAAGGTTCCTGAAATAGGAAGATTATAAATAAAAGCACTATTTTTGATCCATTTAAATATATTAGATACCATAGCGTCATCAGCATTTAGAACTGTGGTGGATTTTTCAAAAATATGGAGTTTTCAAAACGCAGAAAGCTTTTCGCTCAATAAGTGCATTTAATAATTTTCAATGCACTCATGCAAAATCAAAATACTCCTTGACATCAATTACAAATGTATCTAATTGTTCAGTGCCATAGAAATTCATTCTCCAGCGGAGAATCTCAAATCGTTACGTTCCCATTTTAAAAGCGTTTCCATGATATGATATCCGCAAAATGCATTTGCTCTATTTGTATGTATGATTTGGGTACACAAAATACACACCTAAAAGCCTTTATTGTCAAATCTGGAGTTATTTAAGTATTTAACTACTCATAATGTACTTAACTTCAAATTTTCAAGGGCGTAGGTTAATAATTGCCAATTTTATCATGGATTTCCCATGAGCTGTTTTTACATTTGAATACATGGGAAACGGCAGAGATAAAACCTTCAGAACCTAATATAAGTGTCTGATTTGATATAAAAACAAAATGTTTTTGCAGATTCTACATCTCTGATGTCAGCTCTACAAGAAAATAGAGCGACTTTTTAATATATTGGCATCTTTTATTGAGAAAATTATCAATTAAAACTGAAAAGTTAAGAAAAATGACTTTATTGGATTTTGCGCTTCTCAAATTTACTTGCTGCAGTTAGAAAACTCCATCGTTACTATCATTTAAATGCTTTAAAAATCACTCAAAGTGCACTACAGCCTTAACGATAAATCGCTATCCACTACAAAACGTGCTTATAATTTTATAATGAGCAGTTGAGCAAACCAATTCTTCCTTTACTCCACGAGGAAACATTTTACTTTATGGTACATTCACAATGTTACTACTATCTACTTTTAAACATCTTGCAACAAAAATGACATTGAAATCGAATGAATGAGTGCAGGAATAAGGAATACGAAAAAAAGTGGAGAAGATCTGATTAAAGCAATTAATTTCATTCAACACACAAGATATACCAAGTCACAACAAGCGATAATTTGCGCTAGAAAATGAACAAGTAATTCTTTGTTAGTGAGAAGAAGTCTGACTTTACTGTGTAAGGACAAATTTGTCCTTAATGTATGGTGGAAATCATATTAATCATACATACAACTTAAAACATCATATTAATATTTCGTACTTTAATTTGTTGGATCAACCATGTAAAATTATGATTTTTAATTCGTTGACATTGCGAAAAAGGCTGAAAACAAGAGAAGAAAAATCTTGTGTGACTGGTTACATTAATAATGATTTATTCATAAACTTTGCACTTTTGGGTCAAGGGCACCAAATTTTTATATATGCAATATTTTTATGATTTGACATGCTGATTCTAATGACATATAGCCCATACCGTAGCTCTATCGACTTTTGAAAATATGATAAAGCAGGATTTTTTCCCGATTTTGTCCTCCGTGCACCCAGTTTGCTGAAACAAAATCTTACTTTTACTTTTATGCATACTTGAAGTGTTTAAAAACGTACTGGACACCAGAAAGAAGAATAGTATAGGAATGCAAAATGGAAAAGTTCTTGAAATGCTTGGTATTTCCAAGCTATTTTTACTTTGAAGAACAAAGTGAGTGAATTCTAACAATATGGTTCTAACAAAGTAAAACAATGATATAATTAGATTTTTATGCATGTAAAAAACCAGCATAAAGACGAAGCATTATTGTTCTGCAAAACACACAAAATTTATATGAACTGTCTGAAACAAAGGATGGTGAATTGTATCGATGAGCTGATGGCAATAATGACAAATGAGTTTAGGTAGGTATCCTAAAAAAGTAAAAGCCAAGACGTGCATAGTGCATTGTGAAATATTTGATTTACCTACAAATTCTGGTACGACTATACTTGCACAATACTACTCTATCTCTATACCTACTATGGCTCGTTAATTATTTTGGACTGCTTTGATGCACTTTTGAAATGAGTATACCCCAAAAATATGAGGGCGACTCGATTAGTGCAGGAAGGATGCACTAAATTGACAGTTGCATCAACTACACTTTTACAAGTTCATAATAACATAACATATTTACGTGTGCTTCTTAATTACTCGAGCTTATCAGCTTGCATTTCCGTCGGTAATCTGTGAGTTATTTTTTATTTTGACATGATTTTTCTTGTTTATTGAGAGCAAAGAGCAACTTTCTGATATTTGAGAAACTTTTAAAGACGCTACTACACGAGGTGTGGTTAAATAAGCAGACACGCGCTGTTGCCCAATTTCAATTAAAACTGTCGTATTCTATTGTAAGGTGCTTCATCATTGCCTACCTGCACTAGGGTACTAGTAACTTTTTGTGTAGAAATTTCAACGAAATGACATGCAACATAATGTATAAATATTTATAAATTGAAACTGGTTTCTAGAGATGCAGAGGAAATGGCAATGTAAACATTATTGCTTATGCCTTACAGAAAAATAAATTAGTGTTGGTTTTGACTTCGGCCGAATAGCATACCGATACAGTGGAAGATTTTCGATATTTAATAAAAAATATTATCATGGCAAACCAAACAGTAATACAGCTATTATTGTGCACAGTTTTGGTGACAGTTTCTTCATCAACTACCGAGGTAACTCCAATAGAGACCACTGACACGAGTGAAATTGAAACCACGACAAATAATGTGAATGACCTTCACAGTCAAATAACAGCTTTAAGTTTAAGTCTCGCTGATTTTAAAGCCCAGAATGATGGCAACGCACACACCAGTGATGTTCTAGAGTTGGCATTTAAACTTTTAAAAATGAGAGAAGAAAATGGTGCAGAATTGGACGAAAATCTGGAAACAGCCAACTTGTATAATTCCACAAGAGACAGTGTTCCGGAGTCAATTAGGCACTTATTTTGGGGATCAAAGTGTACAATCATGAATGCTCGGAGCAACCTCTATCTCCAGGAAACACAGAGAAACACAAGTAAAAAGATTTTGGATGCGGAAGTAAAGTACCCAGGATCATGGTGGCATCTTGAACCTTTCTTGAAAACGTTGCAAATAAGTGGATCGTCAACAGACGAACTGGTTTTCAGGATTAGCAGTTTGTTCTCAGAGGAAAACAATAGAAACGGATCATATCTATGCATGGAGTACTTTCCAGCCCCAAATGAACTCTTTCTTGGCGACGATGGTGGCATCTTAATTGACGAAGGATGCCATGGAGATCAAGCATTGACCAGAAATAACAGTGGTGTCATGATGGACTGGGGATTGGAACCCACAACTGCTAAATTTGGCAAAGAAAATGCTACTAATATTTTTCAGTTGTTTACAACATGGAAACATAAAGACGGCAGCATCCATCCCTATGCACTCTTTCAATCAGGGGGAGCAATAGGCGATGTCTTAGATCTGAATCCGTCATTGCTGAGTACAGAATGGGCATTATTTTTGGATGAATCATATTGGCAAATCAAGTGCAAATAACAGTATTACATTATTTTCAAACCATTTTTTGCGAAAACAAATAACATTAAATCAAGTTTATATATTTGAATTGAAGCTGCAGAGAGATACACTAATGTTGCTTGTATAGATATATTTTGAAAGTTTTTAGGGATGACAGTTAATGTATACTTGCATGACTTTTGTCAATATTTATTTCTCACTAGATCCTTGATGTTTCTCAGTTAACAAGGCAAAGTAATTTTGTTGTTGGTTATTTTGCATCGTATGAAAAATTGTTTGTAGCTTCTACATTAGATTATGATTTAACGTGAAAGCTCAAGTGCTAAATAATTTCAATGTTACTTTATGACTTAGAAAGCTTCCTAATTAAGTAGTATGTTTCGGATGAAAATGAAAATACGCATTTGAATTACTTTTGATAATGATTTCCACTTGAGTAAATTAAAAATTGAATATTATATTATGATCCTTTTTTTTAAAAACATTTTATACATCTTAACACTTAATATATCTATTTGTACTACTGTGTTACGTGGGGCATACTTATGTTTTTTGTCATCAGAATTGCTATCGCAATACTTACAAAACATTTTGGTGATTTTGCGGATGAGTTTTATGCAAGCAAACTGAGGTTTGTAGTTGGACAACTCTTGTTTGGTTTTACTGTAGTGAGCCATTTTGGAATGTCGTAGAATACTAATGCTCTATTTGAGATGCTCTAATGACAACAATGTTTTAAAATACAAAAATTATGTTACCTCATCACATGAAAACCTATCTTCATAAAAAGACTTCTATGAACCAATTTCTTTCATCTTCTTATAAACCATTGAAGACATAAAATGACAAAGATTAGGTCATAGTCATATTGTTCATATTAAAAATTTCCATTTAGTAAGGGGAACAATTTTAGTGCAGTAAAATTTATTTAGTTTATTGCTCATTGTGCTCAAAGTGATTTGTGTATTAATGGCACACTTTGTTGTTTTATCATATGCTAGTATCAATTACAAATATTGCAATTTGCATTTCATTTTAATAACATATTATGTCTGTTAATGCATGTCTGAAATCTTGAAGACTCTTCCAAATTAGATTGTCATGTTATATCTGCAACGGATGTATAGTTGTTAATGTTACTAGGCTTGTCGACTTTAAAGTCTTTTTGTAAAAACAAGCTCTCAAGCTAGAGACCTCTTCATTTACACTTTATAGATTACTTTATTGAAATATGATATTTATTTGGAGACATACATTTGAAAGCATACTGATAGCATATAACAATAGGAAATATGATTCATATAGTAAGCAAAATCAACGTATTTTCATGTCTTGGTACTGACCTGAATGGAACTTGGGATAAAAATAAAATATTACATGAAATTGAATTTCATCATTGTTAAAGGTCACATATTAGCTTGGTTTATATAGAAATATGCTAGTGTCATTTTCATTTTTATGATGAATAATTCATACCTAGTACCCACCGCAATCCCCTCCTCCGATAGCGCAGCACTCACGTGACCTGCAGTTATGTGTACAACGATCCCGCTCCCAAGAGCTACATTGCCGTTCGAGACCATCGCATGTCCATGCCCCCCGGTAGCGACATTTACATTTATTTCCAGCAGCTGCTGGTCGTGAAATGACACATCCCCCAGAATGATAGTTACAGTCGCAAGCTACAAAATGAAGAAATTGACATGGCTTATTAAGAACCTGCAGATTATGAATTTGCTTTACATACAGCTACTCACCGTCAACTGAAATCTCCATAAATGTAGCCAGCACAACTACAGCAACCAATACAAGAATGAAAATCTTCATTTCTACTCGGCTCAAGGAACTAGTGGCAGGTCAAAGTTTCTCTACTAGTTTACAAGCAGAAGTGCCAAAAAGCCAGTAATGCTTGCAATTTTATGGTTGATTTTAAAAACTTTGAAAGACAAGACTTTTATACTTACCGCTTGGTGACGCAATTTGCTTTTACAAGTTCCGTAATTAATATTATAGTATCAGGCTTGGGTAATCACCCCAATTTTGTTAAGTGATTAGTGATTGTGATTAAATGTAATTTCTATTTTGAATGGTGATTGGTGATTACCATCAATAAAAATCACTGGTGATTAAATGGTAAATGGAAATGCAAGTGGGATTAGGATTAGTGATTGAGTTTAATTACAGATTATGTAGTTTAGCAATGTAATGTAGGAACAACAAATACAATGTTTTAACAATATATCATAGCTAATTATTTTAACAGTATATCACAAATAGGTACTTCATATTATAATTAAATTTCCTTTCATATAGTGTTGACTATATTAATTTTCTGCACATAATTAATACTTTTGATCTTCATCTCTATGAATATGTAATTGTCTGCGGAGAGAGGTGGACCCACAAAGAAATGCGAATGGGAAAGAAGAATTTTTTTGTAATTACTGTAAAGACGAGTAGTTATTTGCAATGTTTTTGTAGATAGGAAGCTAGGCTAAGAAAAATATTGACAATGCATCCAACAAAAGAAAAAAACGAATAAAAATTTGATAACCTTTGTCCTACTGATAAGTCGTAGGGTGATTGAAAAGGTGATTAAGTAGTGACTAAAGGTTGCTGGGTTTGGGATTAGTGATTGTGATTAAATGTGAAAAATCAGAAGTGGGATTAGTGATTAACTCATTAACTTAATCACCAATCCCATGCTAGGGATTAGTGATTCTAATCCGTGATTACCCAAGCCTGGTATTGTAATAATTTGTGATATTTTAACAATACATTTTATTAAAAGACCTTTCTGTGTCCGTTCTAACTTCCCCCTAAATCTAAATGACATTTGCTTGACTTAAAGGAGCCTGCTACTATCTAGTAAGCTGACAAAAAATGATACAGGCACGTAAACAATGAGAAATTACACGATGTGTGGAAAGAAAAACTTATAACAAAGTATTAAGAAAAAATTTGGATCTTGTTTTATCATTCATTTGACTCTATACTAAAAATCTATAATCATTACACGTAAATTAGTTTAATTCTAATTTCCTTTGACATTCAAAACTCGTGGAGTGTTGTACCTCATCCGAAATTTATTCATCCACAAATCGGTTTGATTAGTTGAAGTTATACATCCGTTTATGAATTGGTAAAGTTTAAACTCCCACAATGGGATTTTGTAAAGAATCAGACCATTATAATAGTTAGATTGTAGTTTTCTTAATTGAGGGCCATTATAACTGTTCAGTTTCTTGGTACTAATATCAAATTAATCGATCTCCTAGGAAGTCAACAATTTTTTCTGCGCAAATTGCTTTAAATTATATCAAGGCATTCCAGGTCAGGCTACTTATAGAATTTTGGAAGCTTTCAAGGGTTTCAACCCATTTCGTTGTATTAGGGAGCCCTTCGTTTTGGTTCGTGATCCCTGTGTTTGGCAATTGATAGAATACGGAGTAAAGAGAGAAGGACGAATAGACTGAAATCAAAAAGTAACTTTTACAGAATAAATAAATACGTAAATGAACTTTTAAAAATATAACCAATTGATCCAGTGGTTTGACGATTTCTATTTTATTTGGTAACGCATGAAAACTATGGATCATACATAACAATGGTTCCAGTTGATGTGTTAAAGATACTCCACATAGAACACAAAAAAAACCGATAATGTCTCTCGAGACGTTTTTACAAATACGTCAGCAAAACAATGGGTTTTCAGTAATTTTAAACAGTATACTAAACAATTGGCAGATGCGTTATAGAACATAAGTCGATGAGCAGTCATAAAAGGCTATTTATGAAAGGGAAGTGGGAACAAATGTATTGAAAATTGACTATGGTAAAGAAAGTATTTGTTAAAGCCAACTTGGGACATCTTGTACTAATTTTTACCTGTAACTCATTATTAATCAAGTTGGTCATGTATTAAAGTAATTGGAAGAGATACTCATAGGGCGCCAAACGCTGATACATGTGACTAGCTCCTCATTCCTGTGTATACATTTTTTTAAAGAGTCGGAGACGTGGGAGGGTAGGAAGGGTGCAAATACACGGGATCAGGTCACCTGTATCAGCGTTTTGCGATGACATCTCTTCTAATTAGTTTGCTATGACCCCTGACGGTAATTCTCGCTTACTTATATATTTATCAGTAACAAAACAGGAATCGTTCATACCCTTGAGTTCTTGGAATAGTTTAAATACATATCAACGGCGTCCAGATCTACAAATTACCAATTTACGCTTTTGCTATTAAAAGGTTGTAGCTAATACTAGTTCATTCTAAACATGAGTACCTCAACTTCTTATTCCGATATTTTTTAGTTTAATTTCTCTTTTAATCTATTTTCCTAAATTACGTAAAGATTAAACCCAACAACAAACGTTTTTATGCATCCCGAAAACCATATATGTTTTTATAAATAAAAAAGGGAGTCGCGACATTTTACTTTTTGAATACGAGATATCAAAATGATTTTTCATAAGTACATGAAATAAATGTTTCACATAGTTTTTTCACATTCATTTTTCGGAAAAAATCGTAATTAAAATAAATAAAGCAATGTATTTTCCGTTTGTGCTTTCGGTTACAATAGAGTCATTTATGTTCCCATTTTATGTAATTAATAAAAAAATAGTAGCATAAGTCATCTGTCAATAACTTAAAAAGTTAATTCATGTGATTTGTAACCCAGTGCCATTTATATGATTTTCTTACAAGACAATGGTTTGCAAATTATCAGCCACCTACTTGGATTGGCACCTTACGTGAAATATGTTACAGCTTAAATAACCTGTATTAGAACGCATTTCATTTTCAATTGACGAGCATGCAAATTTTCATTCCGTGGATGCAAAATGGATTGAAATGAAAACGTCTCTCACTTAGAACTAATGATCGAACGAGTTGAGTTATAAAGATGAATGAAGTTTTTTAATGGTAGAGACGAATGCGATGTACGCGCTTTTGTTAAAGAATTCAACCTGGATCATAAGGCTTCACTTTATCTAGAGTGCTACCTTACGAGAATCGATTCAAGAAGAAAGTGAAACTTTGTTTTTTATAGAAAGTTTTCATGTACTTCATTTCCCATATCTTGTCACATAAAAACTTTTTCCTCGCTTCAAAGGCTTTTAGAAGGAGGTATTCATTAAAAGGATTTGTGCGATCACTAAACACTTATCTTTTTTATTTAGTACCAAGTAATCCACGGAGTGCCTATACCAAAAATTGAAAGCTGCGGAGGAAATTAGCATGTCCTTTGCGCAATCACACAAAATCGTGAAGCGTTCCATATTTTTAAGGGGTGAGATTCATCCTCTACCTAATGGGTTTGGGTGTTTTTTTAAATGAGAACAAAAAGTCTGAGCATTACAATTATTGTACTAAAATACCAGCCCGGCTAAATTTTACTATGTCATTGAAATCCGTAATGTTGGATGTTAGTAAGTTTTATCTTTCATGTGGGAAAAACAAATACTGTTTGCCAGGTTGTTCTCAATATTCGTATTTTAGCATAATATATAATGCAGGTAGTAAATGTAATCCGCATATCCATCTTGTGACTAGTTTTGGTTTTCGTAGAACAGTTCGACTTCCTTCGTCATCTTACTTCCATTTGTTGGCTACAACTCGTTTTAATTAGACAGTTTCTACTCATCTGTAATTGCCTGCAGACCCCCGGAAAAAAGCATATTATCAAACTGGCATCTAAATACATCACATAAAATAAATATATTGAAGTACACAGTTTAAAAATTTAGCATCGGAGTAAAGTCACCAGCCAATTTCCGCAGTACTACGCCTGCCGTACCTAAGAAAAGTCAGAATTCAAATAGGTAATTGTATACATATGATTCGCATGGTAATGGAGCGGAAATCAAAGTCAGTTAATATCAGGACTATATAAGTTTAACTGTAAGATCAATCTCAAGAGCAGCAAGTATAAATAAATGCAATAATTACAAAATCCGAACTGATATCTGACAAAACATTACCATCGATGTGTTTCAATTATGTTGAGAATGAATTTATTTTCAAATATTTTGAACAATTCTTCTTTTGAAATATATCTCTTGTTACTTCTTTCTAATTCGTAATTATGTACAAGTAGGAAATCAAGCAAGTTTGCTTGATTTCAAGGAGCCTGTTGCTATTAAAAATGCCGAGAAACAAAATGAGTCAGTCAGGAGAACAATGGGAGATCAAATGATGTATGGAAAGCAAAAGTAATAATAAAGTAGTAAAAACAAATTGGGATACTTCTTTTGTCAGCTTTTATAAGAAATAAATTTTTGGTAGATACATTAAAAAAGATTTATGTAATTATTTGTTCACCTGTGCTCCTCCCAACTAACCAGGTCAAACCTACGCTACCTCCACGTTCTACATATTTATGTAGGGTTTACAAAGTATGCAAAAAAGTAAAAACGGGAATCATCTAATTTGATGGAAGATTTGGTTGGTTAGCTATTTGTTACCTAATATCCTATAATTGTTTTTTCAAAAATTTCTACGGCAGAATTGACTCAAAATCCATATATAGGGGTAACT